>DWRA01002265.1:0-14458 GCA_018250295.1 Spathilepia clonius
CTGCTGTTATTAGGCAGAAATAAGTGTGACGGTGGTGCCGCGGGAGTCGAACTACAAAGGGTTCTACCACCTTTAAACTTACATTACAAATTACGTACAATTTTGTCACACAATAACAGTAATGACAAAAGAACAAAGATTACAATGTTACGCGTAGATAAACTAAAAACCTAATGTATGACCACGTTTTTGAAATAAAGTTGGAGTTGCAAGAATATTATTTTCATGGTCATATCACGGTACTAACTAGTAGTAAGACATGCAATTTGTTGAAAAGATAATTTACAGCTGATGTCAAGGTATTTTGTAGTTAATTAGGTACCTTATACAACACTATTCGCTTACAATTCTACTGTCATTGTAACATGAACGAGCTCTTAAATATAATAAGCTGATAAATACTGCACCTCCTAGAATAATAAGTACTGTACTAGACTTAATCTCCGTTTGAATAAATTAGCAATTAACATATCCATTGACAAACTGAAGAAATCTCTTTGTTAAATTTCTTCTCTTTACTTAATTTAGAGATTTATTGACATTATTTTACATTTTAAGGACGTACGAACTTTTTCAAGCGAATTACAGGCGGTACAGGTATCAAAAACATATTATGATTAAGCTTTTTTGGACTCTTCTCGAAAAATCTGTTTATTCATTTAAAATACAATTATTTTGAATGAATAAACAGATTTTTCGATCCACTGTCCGTTAATGCGTCCGCCATATTGAATTTAGAGTGACACCGTATTGGATTTAGAGTTACGCACACACTAACAACTAACAAGGCATGTAATTTAAAAGCTTATAAAACAAAAATGGAATCCTATATCTTGGATGCAACATGGAATACTATACTATGTACCCAAGTAAGCAAATTATTCCCGAGAATACAAAGAACTTATGGGTTCAAAAAGTTTTATCCCGTTGCCAGAGCACGTGACTACCATTTTCAAACTTATGTTTAAATGACGCTTAATATTACCACAACGACTAGTATTACCAGTATTGCGAAAAAAGCAACGAGATGGTTTTTTTTTCAAAAGGAATATGCGCAGAGTCCATGGTACAACAGGTTCACATAGAAATGCAAATACTAACTCCTGGCTATATGACTCATATAACAAAATAAATATACTAAACGTAACAGCCATATAATTGTTAAGACTAATGCATTAAAGTGAAATTGTTATAAATTAGATAAGGTGTAGTGTGTACTTGAAATAAGTGCATAGAAAAGATTAACTATTCAATAACCCGAATAGATAATCGGTATCTAGGGCAATGAAGAAATGCTAACTGTAACTGTACTACGTTTATAGTATAATTCGTTTAATTAACCTTATTTAGTATAAAAAGAAAGAGTAAATCATGAGTTACTTTTAAAAAAAATGTGTGTAAGTTTGGGCTAGGCAAGAAAATTTCCACAGAACTTACTCAGAGCAAATGTTTACAGAAACTAGGTTTCCTGTACGAAAAGAGAAAACCATGCGTAGGCGTTAGTACTTACTTAAAGTTTGAAAACTTTGAAATATGTTAGATTTAAATCTAGATAAATAAATAAAATTATGATACGTAAATTAGCAACGAAATTATCGATAATCTATAACCGCTGTGGCTGTTTTGATGAGTGTGGTAAAGGAGATTCAGATACTTTCAACCTATCTGGGATTAATTACAGATATCCACGTGCGGGAGTGACTTACCATCAGAGGGACTGCATGCTCCTTTGCTACTTCCACACAAAAAATGAGCTGTTACATTTCCAAATGTCTCGCGTCACTAACGAGATAATAAGGGGCAACCCTCGAGACCTTGGCTCCCCTACATGACTGTTCTCGTGCGTGATTTATTGCCAATATATTGCCTCTACCTGTTGCTATGGATATTTCCGACAACCGGAATTGGGTTTTGGCTGCGATAGATCATCCGCTTATAAACATATATAAAAGAGAATAGGTAAACCTGATGTGCATCTACCGCAAAAGATCTCCAAGTATCGGAGAAGTAGTCAACCAGAGAACATTCTAAAACGCCTTTCTGCTTTGGAAACATATAATATGTCACCTCACAGCACTGGTTTAAAATAGGAAAACATTTGTTATAAACAAGAAATTCCTTGCATCCTTTAAGATACCGTTAAAAATGTTTACGTTCTTGGAATTAATTTCCAAATACTCTCCAAAAATGCCTGAGTGTTTTGTAGCCAAATCTCACATCAAAAGTTTGTTATAAATGCATGGGGATCATTCACCGGATAAGACAGTTGGCCATATCGACGAGGTATTTATGGCGGAGGGGACCAATAATGGTGTCAAGATCAACGATCAGGTTTAGGTCACGGGCATTCTGAAGGTCATCAGCTGAGGTTATGAAGCACAAAATAATCTTTCTGACGAATTTTGGGAATTGTGGCACAGGAGACACAATCCGGTCTGGCATAGAGAGGATTCGGTTTGATCCTCAGTCAGCCAACATTATAAGTGATTAATTCATATTTCTCTTCTGGGATTGAGTGTTACGACGTGTTAAGACGAACACACAATCGTCTGAGTTTCCAAGGCACACAAATCACAAGGAATCTGAGAGAAAACCTTATCGCAGAAATTCTGCATTTTATACGTTGCATGAAGATATTGGCGTTACAGAAATATCGACGCATGGAAGACGCATGTCACGTAGACCGGATCCGAATTTATTCATTAACAATCAAGATTTACCTCAATTTTTATAACTCTTTCTTCAGACAAGAACAATGCAGCGTTTAACATTGCTGTTCTATCAGGCAGAAACGGATTTTACATTTTCATTAGTTCATCGTAGGGCCGGGGACGATCATATAAACTAAAATCTTCCCGATATTTTTTTGTAATTTCGATTGTAATCTTCCATATCATGGGACATAAAGTCAAGCAAGATTCTGATATTTCTGTTCGATCCACTCGTAAGCAATGGAGAAGACAAGGCTGAGTAACATCTCAGAGAGGGCAGAAATAGTTGTAGCGATGGTACTTTCATAGATGATCCAATAAGGATTCCTGTCCTGGATTCTAAAACACACTGACAGACTCACGTCAGATCGTTATATAAAGTACATTATGTACATATAGGTAATTATTTAACTTACAACAATATGAGCTTAAATTCGCTTGCATCCGGTTCGTGTTACACAACTTTGCATAAAAGAACTTTAGTGAAAGTTGCTTCTTGATATGTTTTCGAATTTTATTCGCTCCTAACAACTTGTGCATTACATAAATATACATAGTAAAGACTAAATGAGAATAAAATGACAAATAAAACAAAATTTAACATTAATTTATATTTATAAGTAGCACTTGCACTTGTGATTTAATTTATCTTCTAAGTTAAAGGTGGTAGAACCCTTTGTAGTTGGACTCCGGCGGCACCGCCACCACACTCATTCCTGCCTAATAACAGCAGTGTTAAGCGCTGCTGTCTTCTGGTTTGAAGGGTGTGGTAAGGGACACAAACTTAACGAGGTATTCCAACTTAGTAATAGTTTAGTAGCAAACGAGCATGCAGTCCACCTGATGGTAAGTGGTAACTTCCAGGTATTCCGGAGATTAGCCAAAACAAACAGACAGCCTGTGTACTATATGACAACCTTACCTATATACCATCATATGCATTTCGTAAATAGCACACACAGACACTTCGATTCTATTGATTGCTATGGATTAAAATTCATCGAAACTTTTTGTAATTCCTCCTCTTTAATTTGTACATTCGTTGTTTTTCTTTTTGAATCATTTACTTCGTCTAGCTTCGTCTATGTAGTGGCGGAATATGCTTTAAACCTTCCCCAGTTGTGTGAGATCCATGCTGGATCTGTGACTTTCGTTGTCCTCAAGAGCAGCAACGCATTTAAAATCGACTTCAGGTAGAGAGCCTCTTTTATGGAATTGGTTACAAACTTGAACTCAGTGATCACTTCCTGTCACTTGAAATATAGGTACGCTACTTCAATGTTATAAAAAATAATCCTTTAACTGTTATAACACATCTTTCAAAAGTATTTCCTTATATTGTTTAAATTCACTACTCAGACACTATAAACTTCTGATAATAATCTTAACTTAAGTGTGACGAATACAAGTCTATGCCTTACAAGAATTGCAAGTTTATCTTTGAGATGGGTTGATTTACTTATTTGCTTTTAAATGTGGGTAATTTACCACTCTAAATCATAAGTAGGCGGGAAATTCTGTGACATTGTACGATGGTATGAAAGAAAAGGAAAATACCCTGTAAAATGGATTGTTATCAGAAAGCACAATAAATGATTTTAAGATTCAAGATTAAATAGCAAACGCAAAATATCGTAAACCACTGTTGTGAAATCCTATAATGTGAATAGTTTTTGAACATATATTAATATTTTGAAATTTCCTTTCTTTATGTAATAATTATTTACGTATTTGTTTAAAATACGTAATGACAAAAAATGTGTTCGTGGCAATATAGAATCATATAGTTTTCCTTAATACACAAAAAGATCTTCAAGGACATTGAAATTACCTTTAGAATTAGAGATATTTTTTTGGAAAACATTTGCATGATCATGGTAATTTGATGATAATAAGATCTTAAAACTATGAATATTTTTTTGTACTCTTATACCATTTTTTTTATTTTTGTCAAATTTATTTGAGCATTATGAACAAAAGTCAATTTGTCATAAAATTAAAATTAAATATATGTATATATGTTGCGATTTATAGCTTACGTTAATCTGCGTTTGGTGAAATGCGAGGACTGTAAAGTAAAGGCAGTTATGCAAAACATTCATGAGCTATTATTGCGGGGGATATTATCGCAGTATTTACATAACACTACTCCGTCGCACCAAGATTGCGGCTGAAATCCGTTGGAATTGCACATTGTACTTGAACAAATCTTTTAACATGTCATAAATATCTTCTCTTACGCCTCACACTGCTTTTGCTAATAACTGGCTGTAGCTAATAAATGTGGTAGCACCCTTTGTAGTTCGACTCCGGCGGCACCAGTGTCACACTTATTCCTGCCTAATAACAGCAGTGTTAAGCGCTGCTGTCTTCTGGTTTAAAGCGGGTGGTAAGGGAGATAAACTTAACGAGGCATTCCAACTTAGTCCTCAGGAATAGCAACGCATCTGTGATCGACTTCAGTTGGGATTCTGGCCTTATCTGTGGTGGATCACAGGTTTCCATGGGCGGCAGTTGCCACTTACCATCAGGTGGACTGCATGGTAGTTTGCTACTCCAGCATATAAAAAAAATGCAAAATTACATCCTGGTCTGGAAAATCCACTCTGTATACCTAGATTAGGACGTAGGTTTATACCGTGGTCATGAAATAAATTATAATACCACTTTGTTTACACAAGTTGAAATGACTTAATGAAACATTAACACTGAATGACTAACAGACAATACACAGTCTAAGGCCCTTTTCTTGCCACGCGGGTCCTCGACCGCGCGTGTGTCTCATCCGCATGCGTGGATTAATTCGCTTCAGTCTCGACACGGTCCGCAAATTCGTTGAGGTCATATTTGTTTTCGTGATTGTGGAGACGCAATCCTTGCTATTTATTATGATGAACATCATCGACATCCGTAAAAACAATCTATTTCAGGTTATTTGTACAAATTATTATAGTTTCTGTTTCAATATACCTACATTGATTTGTTATTCTCCGTCAACGCATACTAGATATCATCGCTGTATTCTGGATTCTTTTTATGGCGATCGCATATAAGTGTAAAAATTTGCGCTTAAGAGTTAGTGACAAATGATAATACACCAAAATATGGCTACAATGCTAGTTTGTTTGTGAATTATATTACATTACAAGGTAAACGATTGGAAGAATTCATTTCCTAAAATAAATTTCCTCTAACATTGGGCAAGTATCCACTGCTATTTTGCAATTTAGCTATAACAGCCATTTTAAAAGCTCATATGCTCATTGCTAGACCAAAATTTGTAAAATTATCTTTAAGTTTCCGCCGTTACTTTGGTCCGCTAATTTATCAAAAATTAAACTGATTTGACAACTCCTTCATGACAAAACAGAGGACTTTATGCGTAGCATAGGAACAACAAACAAAACATGGAGACCACAGCCGTACCGAAAATGTGGGTTTATGCCATGCAAACCTCGAAGACCCTGGAATTTCATATAACTGTTTTACATACGTTCCTTAAATTCAGATATCCGTAACTGAAACTATCGGATATTCCGAAATAAGTGCATATCCGTAACCGTATCAGCAACTGACATAATAGTCGTCCAATCCATATCCGAAATTCTATACATGTAAGATCCCTAGTCTAGTCTAGTAGTTTGACGACCCGGGTGGTCCCGATCACCATACCGGTCTGACACGCAGTGGGTTCCGGGTTCGATCCCCGGTCAGCCAGATATCTGAATGATGAATTTAGATTTCTGTTCTGGGTCTGGGTTTTTATGTATTTGTATTTCTGTGTGTCCATGGCGCCCACGATACAAGAAATCCTAGTGTGGGGCTGTGCGCGCATAAAGCGTCTAGTACGTTACTGTTATGAGTTTATGATTCAGAAAGATATATAATGTATCTTTTGTCTTTGGTATGCATATATTCGTATCGTCTGTAATTGACTGCTATAAGCTATTTGATCTTCTTCGTGCTCCCCTTTGATCATTACTAACAATCCGATAAAAATAGATTTCCACTATAATTTATGAAATGATTGCCTTCCTTGCTGTATAAACGCATTGCCTAACCATACTTCACTATTAGCAGTGATAGCCTAATCATATGCAATTAGGCTTAGCTCTGGAGGGTTTAAGTTGGCATCTCAGACACGCCTCTGATTTTTCGAAGTTAAGTACTGTAGAAACTGAGTTATCACACATTAGGTACAGCTAAGTACTACAACTTAATAGTACTTAAAATGTTAAATTAATATTTAAAATCATTCCTTAAATCCATTTTTCTTTAGTTCACCTGGATAGAGCAATATCAGGGCATCGCGCTTGGGGAGTTGGGAAACGCGGACTGTTTTCCGTGGGAGATCGCGGAGTCTTTCACGTAGCGCTGAGTAACCGGGGGGTTTTAGTGGGTAAAATTCTAGATAATCTAGTGTTGTTTCCATGGTACTGAGGACCTATTGAATGTTTCCGCCTCATAAAGAAAAGAAAGTAACTTACATATTATAACAAGCTATATTCGCTGTTTTTACTATTACAAGTGAAGTTCCGGTGTAATGAATCAAAAATCTGGCACTAGGACGAAACTTAAAATAAAATTAAAGACCAAATGAACAAATACTTATCATTAAAAATATCTGTGCATGTTTTTAATTAGTATCAAGAATTTTTATTTCTGCGTACCTATGTTTTCCACGGCTTAAGAGATTTTCTCGCATGAAGGTAAACTGACTATTGACGTTTTATATTAGTTTTCTTCGCTTTATTTGCTTTTATGAGTCATTATTGTATGAAAAATTTGTTATCATGTCACTGATGTTTTAGGGTTGCTATTCTTTCTTAATGTGTTTCTGAGAGATGCTTAAAGCATAACCCCGTAGGAATTCTTTGAAACGAAGACTTGAAATTCCGACCGTCGTAACAATTTGCCAAGTGGAATTTAAAGACTATTACTTTTATTTTTTTTTAATATTTATTGTTATAGCGGCCATAGCAATGCACACTATGAAAATTTTAATCTCTATTTTGTTACGTTTCAAGAAATAGATCTCTGTGACAGACGAACAAATAGCAGATGCTTAGTAATAGGGTTCCATTTTACTCTTTGGGTACGGAAGCATAAAAAAATACAAATACGTTAGAAGCAGCATTAGCATTAGCGTCAGCTTCATTATGTATAAAAATTAATGTATAAATTTTAATATCATGTAACACAGAAACATGTTATTTATATAATATCAATAAGTAGTTACCAGATTATCATATTCAACTCGTATCATCCAGATTGAATCCAGATTGAATTTTCCTAACAAAGAACGCTATAAAACTGTCTTAGTAAGTTTTATTATAATATAATACATTGTCGATAGTAAATAAATGTTATTTCAATGGTTTTACCTAATTAGAAAACAATGATTGGTTTATCAATGTTAATTTCTAGTCAAATCGAAAGAACCTTAATGGCTGTAGGTAAGAATACATTTTCCGCGGTTACACTTTTTTGTTTCAGTTCATTATGAATTACAAGCATAAAAAATTACCTTATAAGTTAATAAGTATCTACTTATACTTATAAAAACGAAAGATTTGTCAATTAAGTCAACCTGAATTAAATTTAAAAAATATTACATACCGATTAAAGAAACGCAATTTAGTTCAGTACACATTCATGGCACAGGCACAAAATCACAAAATAAAAACAAACTTCGCGGTTCGCGCGCGTTTCATTTGGCGGGAAACGAGCCAGCTGTCAGATATCAATGGAGGACGGTTCGGTACTGTCGAGATCGAGAACTCGAACGTATCACCTGCATACAACCGCAGAAGGCCACCACTGCTCGGTTACTTCAAATGTTGCAATATTAAAGTGATAAAGGTAAACTATTTACATTTAAATAAGCCTAACACTTTCTTTTGTTTACTAATCACATTGTCGTTTTATTCCACTGGGTGATGTCGTGAACAAGAAAGTACAAAGTACATGGCGTATAAAGAAATAAATGTTTCAAAAAAGCATTTTCGCATTTTCTTTTTTATTTATACCCACTACATGTTTTTATGTTAATAAATATACTAATACAGAATTTTCGCGTGTCGTTTGTTTCATCTGCCTCGTGTTTCGTGGTGTTCCAGGCTATCTCTAATCGAATAAATATAAGATGAACGGATGGATTAAGCTACTCTTACGTCCCTAGCGCGTGGGCTAGGGTTTTGTTATTAAATTTTTATGTAAAATAAGTGTGCAGGATAAAATTATTCTTTACGATTTAGTAGAGTAGATAAAGTTAGTAGCGCTCACGATTTGAATCTTCTCTTCGGTAGACACTTCGAGCTATCAATGGACGGCACTCACCTTAATGTCACGGTATTAACTTTTTCAGAGGTCTTATTTTCGGTTTGAAAACATAAAATACGTACATACAATATTGATGACGTCGAATCTGTCTATGTATTGAAACTTAAGGTGGTAGAACCCTTTGTGGTTGCCACACATATTTCCGTTGAACAACAGCAGCGTTAAGAGCAGCCGTGTTTTAGTGTGGTTTAATACGGGAGACATACTTTTCAGAGGCATTTCAACTTAGTCCTCAGGGGTAAAAACGCATCTGTGGTCAATCTCGGGTAGGATTGTAGTCTTCTGTGGGGTAGATTAAAAATGTTCATGGGCAAAAGTTGCGCCACTTATCGTTAGGTGGATTGCATGTTCGTTTACTATTCCATCATATAAAAAAACTTGGGCAATATACATTAACCGTTGAGTAATGAGTTCTAGTACTTAAATATGAGATTATTTTACTGATATGCAGTTGTAGTTATAATTAAAATCTGCCCAGTTACTCTGGGTATTTTTTAATCAACTTCTTTCTCCGAAGGAAGAACTTATCTATTCGTCGCTTATATATATTTTCGTTATTCACTATAGTTTGCGATTCGGCCATCGCACCATACTTAAAAAAATCTTATTTAAAAACTTAATAAAATGATCAAAAACTGGAACATAAGCCGTACCAACTTATTATTGTCATGCGTTTAATACGGTTATGGATGTGTATAAATTCCACACTGTTGATTATATAATATTATGTAACACATAAATACAATCAAATAAATTCCACGCAACAGTTTACAAGTATCATGACTGATTAGCATTTTAACTTTACATTTTACTAATACATAACTGATAATTTCAAGTGTTACCCCATTTATATTAGACGTAATACTAACAAAGATTAATAGTACCTAAGTATGCCCAAATAATGCGTCAAATTACGATAGCGTGAATAGCATAATTAAGTTTTAGTGCGTTTATTGCTTGGATAGAAACATTAAGCTTAAGATCTTGGTTATTTATCAGTGGATTGAAGACGTTAAACTTTGCTGAAGGCTTGATGGGCGGTTTAAACCGGAAAAAGACTGTAGAGCTGTCCAGCAGTACGTAAATATTGTTGACATCTAGATTTCTAGATAATCTTGATTAATAAAGATAAGAGATCGTATTTATTAAAACAAAACCTTTAAAATTACGAAGTCCTACCTGAGATCGGCAGATGTTGCTACCCCGAGTTGAATGCCTCGAATATGTATTATTTCCCTTACCAAACCAGAATACAGCAGCGCTTAACACGGTTGTTATTAAGAAGAAATAGATGTGGCAGTGGTGCTGCCGAAGTTAAACCACAAAACCTTCAAGTTACATCGTAATTTTTTTTATAGAACCTTAAATTTTAACCGTAAATGGTGGTAAATTTTAGATATTAAAATAAATGCATACATTCGTAACAAACACTATTTATTACAAATCTAGTAACAACAATTTAAAAACGAAACAACAGCTATTCTTAGCTATCTTTTGCAAACTTTTCTATTGTAAATGTCTTTCTGGTAAATTTTATATTAATGCTATTCAGGTCTTTAATAGTAACGATTTTTTCAGATATCCAATTATAAATGTCATCGTCCACAAATTTATTTTTCTCTAAACTACTTAACGCACTTTTGTACAACTGGTTTTGCTTCGATAGTCGAAGAGTTCTCTTCTGTAATAACCTAATTTTGTTTATATACTTTTTGGAATATTCCGTTATGCGTCGTAGGTCGGACTTAAGTTGATCAATTTTGGAGTTGTCACAAGACTGAGCGTCCATTTCATCATTGCTTGATTTTGATGTAGTCGGGGACGGTTCTGTTAGTGCCTGAAATAAAACTCTATATCAAAGTGTTATTTATTTTTTAAATAATTAACATTAACTAAAGACTAGTTATTTGCGATTTGACTGTAGTATTGATGTGGAAACTTCCTGCTGAGATATTCCCTGTAGGTAATAATATGAATCGCACAAGGGTGGAAAGGAAGATCTCCTTCAAAAGAACAACTCTTTTTGTGTTGCAAAATGTTCATGAACGTGAAACACAGACACTTCAAAGATCGCCCGTTCGACCCGATCGATCGTCTTATCGGTAAATATAAATTAAAAAAGTAGCGTTTATCATTGGTCCTTGGAGGCTGTTACAACTTAACTTCGTGTGCTGCATATTCATTTATTACCTCTATTATGTAAAAAGGCTATTAATGAAGTAAAGAGAATAGTCCTGATTATTAATTCGGTTTTATGAACGAATTAATGTGAGAAGAGAATATTTACTTATTTTTCATAACATTATAGAAAATACTTACGCTTTTTGATGTTAATGTCTCTGAATGCATGTCTTTTTTAACATTTGGATATCCGAACCCACATACAATGTTCTGAAATCAATTTGATAGTTAGGAAAAGTATAAATGCATATTCGTCTCAAACGGTCAGCGATATAATATGCTTAGGTAGGTAGTCGGAATATATTGGCTATAAAGCACGCCACAAAAACACATACTTAAATCACGTGTACTAGACAACTGTCAAGTTCATGTAAATCTCGCCTCGGATAAATGTCTTGGTTACCATACCCTTCAAACCAGACCACAAAAGCACTTAACACTTGTTATTAAGCATGCAAGACAGAAGACAGTTGTCTAGGCACACCTACTGTAGCTAAGGTAGAAATTTAATGTACAAATAATCACATTTGAAGGTATTGCTTCTGCTCGGAGCCTTGTAAAACCCTTTGGGGTGTTATATGTGTCCTCTTTACTGAAATGTTCGGAACATACGACACTGGCCGGTGTCGGTTTCCATGACTCATCAAGCCGTGTACTTTGAATAATCTTAATCCATATTTCTTTCCTTATTTCATCACGAGGGAACCTGAAATTAAATCATGTAGAATCTTCTCTTATTCACCTTATAAATAATCACTCAAAATGAAACATTTTCATCAATATCGCGAGAAATAATATAAAGCGCGTAACTGGTAACCCTCGGTAAACATACATAAAAATTCTTAAATTTATTATCAATTTTACTGCATTGAATATCTCAGTAGTCTGTGATTACTATACACAGATTATTATTCCACGGTTAATGCACTGATTTTATTATAACAATTTAAGTTATTGTATGTCTCATACTTATTTTATAAATCCCATTAAAGTATCTTGAATAAGACTGTCTATAAGTACCTATGTTATCTATCTTATTAGTGTACTAATACGATACATCATTAAAATTTATCAATTACTTATGATTTACGTACTTGTGAAATGTAACTGGTTTTTTCGTTTCAAGTCCACTTGCTTTTCGACACGTTGGAACGACACAGGAAGGCATGTTTTATAATAAATAAAATTAAAATAAAAAATCAAAAGAAATGATTTATTCCCAGACACTTTCTATACCGACTGAAATCAGAATTCAATAGCACGCCGATTTGGCGTAACAAAATGGCGACAATGCCCCGTGTCAATTCATGATAATAGTTTATTACGCAGATTACAGTTACATTTTACGTAATACTTAAAAATAGAATAAAAATATAGTAACAAAGATGAACATTCAAGGTAATGCGCACTTTCCCGCCAACACTGTAATCAATACTTTCATTAACGTGGAAATATCAACAAACAGAAAAGACAAGATGTTTAGAATGAGCCAAAAATGGAAGCTCAATGAGCTTTCATTTCGACATTGACATTTAGTTGTCAGACTAATGTCAATCATAATAAAGTGTTGCCCTACCAACTATAGATGAAAATCGTCGTAATTATTTATATTTATTAATTATTTAGCATTGCAAAAAAGATCAAACTATTATGTACCTTGCATTTTAAAATTTTTATTTACTAATTTGTCATATTATGTTTAACGCTTACATTTTGTCTTAGTGTTAGCATACACTTCGTTCGGGCCGGATTGTATAGTAATAATAATAAATTGTTTAAATTGCCACAATAGAATATTAAAATTATAATTCAACATGTAATTAAGTCATAAGTACTTTTACCCCTTATGATATTTATTTCAGATATTGTTATAATAGTTTTTATTTCTGCGTATTGTACTAGCTATTTCGCTTTTAGGTTGCATGTTTGTTTTATTGTACATTCTTATCAAGTGTAAAATCTGATGTCTGGTGTGTGACATAAAACTTCAATGTTTTTCATTTCTAGACATTACTCAATGCAAAGAGTGTGGATATATACACACTTACTTTTTATAGTAAGTTCTTTTAAAACATCTTATGTAAGGAAAAATGAAAAAGAAAACGCTATATTATTATTTATATAATTCATTTATTTAAATTGTATAGTATTCACATTGTCGCTACGAGTTTCAAGACGTGAAACACCAGCTTTACATACAAAAATGAGAACACAATATTTTTCACAAAATAACTAGGTATAAAGAGAAATGCAGCGATCCACGAAAGCTGTAGACTATTCCATTCATTTGCATGCACGTTGGTATGTGTGCGTTCATTTTGTACGAATACAGTGACACTGTGTCATGAAACACATTAATTAAAAAATACCTATTTGAATGTCTGCATAATAATGATATTTCTCAGACAAATATATAGATATATCTGACTCCGTCTCAAAAAACAAAGCGACAGAAGCTATATAATATTCGCAAGACGGTTAACGCGACACTGTCACAGAAATACAACTACATTTACAAAGTCGCGCACATATAAAAACGCGTGCACAAATAAATGGAATTATCTACACAATAATAGTAACTAGAGCGTCTGCTATACGTGTTGTGATATAGCAAATGAGACTTAATTTAATGAAAATGTACTTGGCAGTATGCTTGAGACTGATGAAACAAAATGATTGCTTAATACTGATCATTGCCAAGTCGATAGCTCACATGAGAGGGAGATAGTCAACGCTGATCGACAATGTATCAAAACAAGATTAATGTGAAGTATGATAATCATAAGCTATCACAATTAACGTCCCAATCGAATTTTCTATCGATTAAATTACGTGGCTATCGTGTTTTGTTTGAAACTAAGCGAATAGGCACGCGGGCTATTTAATGGTAGGTGGACACCATCGCAATAACATTAGTAATACCTTAGTAATCGCCAACGCAAGAAAATAAACTATGCACACGACAAATAGATAACCTTTTTCCTTTGGGAAGTCAATGAATATTGTGTTAATAAGTATATAGAACAAATTAAATTTTTTGATAAGTAACGGCCTTAACAGGTATTTTACGAGTTTCAATCCAAGAATTTCAGCAAATCTATCGCGTAGTATATTTAATTCATTTATTATATTAATCAAAATCTTGTTAATAATAACTCCATCTGGCCACTATGGTGCTGTAAACTTATTTTTTATCATACAGAAGCGGCAAACGAGCATGCCAT
>DWRA01002266.1:0-14457 GCA_018250295.1 Spathilepia clonius
TATTTTGTTGACATATTTATATATATTATATATACATATATTTTGTCGACATATATTTTTCTATAACTTTACTAGTTGTGCGCGATTGGTACGTCATCAAGTACCGAAGAATAATGGATTTACTAAAAAGTTGAATCTAAAATAGTTATTGGAGTGACTACATAAATAAATAAAATTAAAATATTTTAAACTTTTGTAGTTATAAAAGGTTTCCGACATCTATACAGACATGTATATAAAATCGAATGTTTGAATAATATAATTAATTGGAATTAAAGACAATGTTTTTGTATCGTAGATTATTTAGGATCTATTTATAATTGTCGTGTTTATTTTACTATATATTTTCCCGTGCGAACCCATTTACAAAATAGCAAGTAATCTGTTTTCTGCTAGAAATACAATGAATTCATACATGCTTATTGTGTATATTAATTACTCGGTAAGCTGATTTTATGTTATTAAACTAATTATGTATAATTAATTATAGTATACGGAGAATGAATCACTTCAATCAGATATAATTCGAATAGAAGGATTTCATTAATTATCATTAATGATGGCCATTAATACCATCCACAGACAATCTACGACTGTTAGTCAATCGTATCAGCGCTATTAATCCAGATATGATCTCAATAAAAGGTAATTAGATCGCGGATGAGGTACTTGGCACACTGCCAATAAATGCGCGATAAGCGACGAAAATATTTAACAAGACTTATACTATTTTCCTATATTCTACAGGTTTTTAAATTTGCATTATGTAACGTTTTACAAAAGGATATACAAATGACTTTGTAATAGTTACAATTTGTCAGTGTGTCGCTAGTAAGAGGAGATGATAGTAAGAGGTGTTTGAAATGAATTTATTCTTAACATCTTTTATATAGAAACAAGCTCGCATATAACACACACTATGGCTGCAGGGAACTTAAATGAAATGTATATTTTATGACTTCAAGAGCGCGTGTAATTTACAAGTGACCGCTTAAAAAACTGTAATGTAGTCTGTTTACTCCTTACAATATCTGGTAACTGTTAGTGAAAGTCCTATTAAAATCGGACCAGCATTTCCTGAGATTAACCCAAACAAGGACAGACGGACGGAAAAAAAATAATAATCGTGTTTTTAGTTACCGTTTATATGATCGTATTCAGTTATTAAAAAGTTATTTTTAGTATTATAAACAGATACTTCATTTTTTTTATATGTATAGATAACAACGTCGATCTCGGTCGGAAGTTGCATGGGTAAACGCTATTAGCTAAATTTCATGCGCGTTTTCGTGCTACGGACACCTTCAGTCTTAGTATAGCAACCAAAAGAGATTAATGTTTGATGATTTCTGATATTACTGAAGTAGTGTTGAAGGTACACCTGATGGTAAGTGAGCACTACCTCCCATAAACATTTGTAATCCATCTAGAGATGAGACTAGAATCCTACCTGAGGTCGACCACAGATGCATTGTTAACACCTGAGGACTAACTTGGAATGCCTCAGATAAGTATGTTTCCTTTACCACACGCTTCAAACCAGAAGACAGTGGCGCTTAACACTAATATTTATGTCTGAACATATAAGTCTTCAGTCAGTTTCTACCAGTGAACGGTGTCTCTACAAGGCGCTTATTTATATTATTTCGCTCTAAATGTTACGATGGAACAGTCGTCTGTTGATTAATCCTACCGCATTTTCCTACAGTCCTTCACTTTTCAACTTTTCAATGAGATCAACTAATCTCAATTCAAAAATTAATGGTTCAGCTTCATTGTAATCTTGAACCATTTATATTCTCCGTTCAGTAGGCAACTACTGGGAAATAGAAGTACATCTAAGCCGTTTTATACGTATTATAAAGGTAGCAAACGAGCATTCTGTTTTCTATACAAAAAAAAGTCAATATCGGTAAATAGGGCCCGCAGTTTTTGGTTTTTGAACGAATATATGTATGTATATATAATACTAGCGGCCCCGGCAAACTTCGTATCGCCTTAGAATAAAATAATGTGGCAAAGTTAAATTACTCAATTCTGAATACCAACTATTTGACAGACGTAGGAACTAGGAAAATTGTTGCTTTTACTATATTTCTAGTATTACAATTTTCATTTTTATATATAGTATAGTATATAGTTTTTAAATTATAAAAACCTACATAACAATAACGATAAGTAAATTCACGGTAAACAGGCAATAAACGGCAGGTATCTGTTTATTGCAACAACATATTTAGCAATCTGCTCTGTACTCTCATAGCATTGATATTTCTGTAGTCAGACTGAATAGATTCAACAAGTCTCAATACCTAACCTAGAAGTTATTATAGATAGAATTTTGGCCCTATTTAGCGCTGTCAAGTCGAATTGGGTTAAGATTTCACAGACGTCGAATTGGTAACATATCTTGTGATCTGATATGTGATATTTAATGTCTTGTTTATTTAACTTGTGATTAACCATTATATATTGGTTTCAGATATGCAGAATTCATGAATTTGGTAAGTTACTAATAACTAATATAAGTTGATAACTAATATAGTTAAGCATCCAAAGTTAAGGTTTCAAATACTAAGCCACTATATTGCTGTAACGTTAAAAGCTACATTTACATTAAACAGAACGAAGTAGTAACATTCATTTAATACTCCATTAACATAAACAATATTCTTGAGAAATAATGGAAAATACTTTTTCACTAAAACCATGGTGTGTCTACTATCCAGTCGGTAACAGCCGCCGACCATTCTAGCCGCTTGCGACGGCAACCATTCTCCAGTTTGAGCACTGACAGCCGTGTGATGAATAATTTGACACTTGCCTTAAGTTTCGAGCGATTATCGACTTTTTTCATGGAAACAGCAGTGCAGCATGGAAGTAAGTTGCGGAGTGTTAGAATTCCCTTAACTTATGGACTTGACTAAATAGTACTACTTTTTCTTTCTTTTTATGGATAGATTTTGTAGATGCAAGCGACTGAGCGACTAGGAGTAATGGATTTAGGAACAATTATCGGCCAATCGCAGTGGCTATAGCAGAATGAGATGAACAACTTGGTCATCAGGGTAGTGACGCATCTGTGGCATACCATACGTAGAAATCCAATCTCTAGGATGAAGAATGTTCACGGGCGGAAATGACCATTTACCAACAGGTGGACTGCATGCTCATTAGCTATTTAGATTTTATAAAAATATACGATACAAATGCAGCATAATCGAAACCCGAATATACAACTCCAATTTTAAATTTAAGACTTTTAAATCAGTGCTCGAAAATTTTGATAACAGATCAAAGGGTTGTTAACATTTGCATCGAAACTAAAAATACGGTATCCGCAAATTTTAAGATCGAATGGTTACGTTGATTACAGTATTGTTTGGTTTTCTCTAAACAATAGATATTAATGTTTCTGGATTCTCATAAAAAAATCATCCATGGTGCCGTAAAGTTTGCGTAAAAATAGTGACCTGGATCTATCCTCTAGTATGTTTACGATTAACCTATAAATACGACCAATAAATATTGCGTATAAGGGATCTATATTGACTTAAAAATATATTGAAATTTCTGTTGACGATTAAAAAAAGCAAATGGTAATTTGAAGGCATTTTCCAAGGTTCGCACTACGATCACAGCTATTTCTTATAACATTACTATGTATTATTAAGCTGTTAGGTGGTGCAAGTTTTTGGTTGCAAGTTGCAACTTCACAGGACTTCCTAACTTGCTCCTTTGTATCTACAACTTTCTGTTATTCAACTGCAGTAGCATCTATGTTACATATATTTCAGTCAGAGCTAAAGTAATTAGAAAATTTCTACACATTTATTCGTGCTTTATAATAGACATGAAATTTGTGTTCTAATTTGAAGATCTCATTACTAATACGATCTATTTCACCGTAATTTTGAGGGGCAAAAACGTATCTGATTTCAGATAGTATTTCTTATTTATTTCAATGTATTACTTTTAGGTGCCAGTGAACATTTACCATCAGGTGCCAGCTACCAACTTAATGCTCGTTTATTATCTCAATACCCCGTGTTCGTATTACCCTATTAATAACAATTAAACCTTGTCCGTGTGTACAATTTAAAAGATGGGATACTTTTCAATTTAATGGGTGTCGTTAATCTCAAGATCTATTTGTTTATGACAAGGTCTTCATGAGCCCAATAAGACAATAAATAAAAACATGGAATGATATGTTCTTTTCCTGTTTATACTAATAACAAAACATCGAATTTAATCTCCCTTAAACTTGTAACTCGGACCATACTCACAAAGTATTGTTCTGTAATCTTTGTCATTACGTCTCAACTGAGATGTAGATTTTTGTATACACTTTTTAAGTAATTTTCTTAGCGACTCGAATTTCTTTACGTTTGTTTTCGAAATTTCCCGTTTCGATTATATTGTTTGGATTCATCTTCTTATCTTTTATCTTCTTTGTGTACCAAATTCTTTGTGAGACTGATATTATAATTGAATAAAATTATGTTTTTTTAGGCAATCCGAATCCGGCAATTTTTGATTTCCATGATTTATTTCGTATCTTTACAGTAAACGTAGATTGTAAATTTAAATACTAAATTGCCCTGTATAAACCATAAAGTTATAGACTTCAACTAATTGTTCAGTATTGCATAATGCTGTCCAAACTGATATCTATGCAGTAGTTCCTGATTATCGCAATTTGAACTTCATCCTATTACAGTAGGGCTTAAAATCGTCTGTCGTTGTGTATTTAACAGTGCAACGGCATTGCGACGAGTTAAGCAGCTTCACGCAATTCTGATCTATACGTGATGTTAATAGGGGTGATTATTGAGTGGACAGTAAATTTAATCAACCCTTTTAGAGCATACGAAGCGAAGTGGAAGGTAGCTAAAACCCACTTACTATGTAAGATAGTAATAGTTGATACACATACTACATTTTGCTTATGTTTTAAAATAAAGTAAAATTGACAAAAATAAAATAACTTTAACGTGAAACGTGCTTAATTTTCTCATTAAAAAAAATAATCGAATAAAAAAAATATACTAGAACCTCTTAAATAACTTGTATCCAAACTTATAGGGATCTGTGATTATAGATATATAAATAATCAGAGGATGTAAAAACCCTTCGTAGTTCGGATTGATTTGAATAGTTAACTCACCGTCACATTTTTTTTACTTTTAGAATATTATTTTGACTTGTAACATTAACGCAGAGCTGCTGTGTTCTTTCTCAAAGACTAGCATAGGAGATACTCGTAGACTAGTACATAAATACCCACACCTAGAATAGATATTTAAATTAATCATTTAAATGTTTGTCCTGGGATCGAACCGGGAACCCTCCGCGCTTACTGGTATAATGACGACTCTATACTGTAATCAAAGAGTTAACTGTCAACTACATGTGCGTCTGTCTATCGATAATTGACGTCTGTGACGCGGGTCGGGGTTCGACGCCGGTATCATAGATCGTACCCTTATCGAGTCAGGTGAAGTTGTCTTGTGTATGACAGCTTTGAACATGTTATAAGCGATAGTAGAGCATCGATATAGCGTACATTTAAGCTATACCTATTTTATGTGTTAGGTCTAAATATGTAAGTTAAAGGTAGTTAGGTGATCTTCCAGAGTTATATACACAGATGATAATATAATTAAGTTTTTTAAAGGTAAGATATGTGGTTCGACTCCAACGGCATCACATATATGATTCCCGTGGGATAGAATTGTTTTTCTTTTCTAAAAAGCAAGGGATCGACATAACTTTTTGTATACTGATAGTTTAGGGTTCAGAAAATAAGGTAATCTACTTTGAGATGCAATGGGATACAAGTAATAATATTATAAATGGAAACGTTTGGATGGTTGGAAGTTACTCAATCACGCCAGAACAGCGGAACGGATCTTGATGACATTTGAAACAGATACAGATATATAGATTATATATATAAATAAGAGAGTTAGTTAGATAGACCAGGTGTGTGCGATTGAAGAAGGTTGATGTATGCATCAGATGAAATACTAAAGCCGGTAGAACATGCAAAGGGAACCTATGTCCCTCTGCAGGTGTAAAACTTTCTAATTCTAACCGATCGGAAATCATGGTTGATGCGGATTTAAACCACATATTTCTACACGGATTGAAGTGAAGTCTCACCTATATTGCTATTAAAAAAACAGTGGGAATTGCCTCTAATGAACTACGTAGGTCTGATCTGGATTTAACAGTTGAAATAAAGATGTATTTAGCTTTGTTTGTATTGAACGTGCTAATTAATATAAGTTGATTTTGGTTCGATTCGAAGAAATTCTATCACATCAAAGGTACAAAATGATAGTTATAAACTAACATTTTTTTTGACGCGGGCGAAGCTGTAACTGCAGCTAATTTATGATAAATCTTCACTAAAGACAAACATTTACTGTCAACTACACATGGCATTGACTTTACTGTCCCACTGTTGGGATCGGGCTTCAGAGTGAGACGGGTCTGGCCGTCACTGGATCGTAATTGACGTGTTTGATACGGGTCGGGATTCGAGTCCGGGGAAATATCAGTGCTTATACCCTTATCACTGGATCACGGATACTCTTGTAAGCTTTAAACTTGCTACACATCGTGCTAACAGTACATATCATTCAACGTCTAACAAGTTCGAGCGAACTAGTCACGAACACGCAAGCCGTTTTATCAACACTTTAAGTTAGAAAAGCGGTGGTTACGACTAGGGAATTCTAACAAGGCAGTGGGAAATCGGTAGATTCTGAGGACATAAGATCGGTCTTAGTTTTGCCGATGTAGGCATTTCAGCAGAGGAGCTTTAGCGTTTTATCGTCGATAAAAATATTGTGTTGAATCTTAAATCTTTTTTATGATATTTAATTATAAAATTGAAATAACACACGAGCTTGTAGTCCAACTGAAGAAGAAGTTAGTGCTGCCATAAACGTTTGTGGCCAACTACATAATTATAAAACGAGTTGGGTTTGAAGTGGATTGTTACCACTGCTCGGGACTAAGATAGCTGGCATCTACACTCCTCCACAACAGTTTCAACAATGGCAGTAGTAAGTACCAGTATGGGTTCTACCACCTTTCAAAATATTATAATAACAAAATCCGCACTCATGATAGGACCCACCGTATGTATTAATTGACAATTGCTGTTGAAAAAAGTTGTTATCTTGTTTATTTTGATAATTTTATCATAAACGTTATAAATTATTAATACCACTTGTAAAAATGTGGTGTGTACTTTTTTAAGCTTTTGTTTTAAGTCAGTTAGGACTCCTCTTCATTTGGCGTAGGTCTTTATTAGCAATGTTTTATGGAGATCAAATATTTCAACTGATACGATTATGACTATTAGATCGTAAGCGCAAAATCTGTGACAGATCTGCGTGTGTGTGTTCTATTGGTGTGCGTGTGTTTTATAAAAGATTGTTCCAGAACTCGGCAAAAAGTTGAATTTGTTCATAGTTACGTATTCGTATGTGTGAAATGAAGTGTTAGGAATTATTCAGGCTAAGGTTCGTAGTATGTGGGACACGAATAATGCGGCTGAGTGACAATGCAACCGCTGTGACAGAAAAACTAGGTTGGAATATTTTTTGTGAGGCATACTAGGTATTATTTATTCTTTAAAAATGTTTTTGCGTCTGTAATAGTGCAGTTTTGTTGTTATCTGGTAAATAATAAGTAATAGACTAGGATGTACGTATTCAAATTCTTATTCAGATTGTCTTCATTCAAAATTGTCTCCTATAGAATCCTTTTTAAATGACTAGCTAACACTTTTCCGAAGGTGTTGTATGAAATTTTGTGGTAGAGAAAGAGAGTTTATGCCTTTTCTTTGTTTAGATAGTAATTATAATGTATTTTGACAATGATAAAAAATGTCGTGATTATGGGGAGACTTTCTGCAACTTGCCGAGACATGGCACTACACGATTCTGCATCATGCTATCGAAGTCTTCTTAACATTTTACGAAGCATGATGGCTGCACGTGCAAGATTATCTTGAGTGCGAGATGTTCTTTGCCAATTCCCGCCAGGATATTGAGTTCGCAATGTCATCTATAACCTATAAGCTACTTCAAATAGAGCAGATAACAAATTACAGATACATTTGAGCTCCTACGGATTGTCTAGTCTCCTCAATTAAGTGAATTTTCGTTAGGATATCACATACTAAGTCAGAGTATATAGCTGGGGTTGCGGTAGTCGAAACACAAAGAGGTATGGTTCCGGAATTTCTTAGTATTTTTAATTATTGTATAAAAATATATTTAACTACTCAGTCACCGCCCAGTTACAATTTATTAGGCACTAAAAAATTCTTCCAAGAATCAGCGAAGTGGATAAAAATACAACTACATAAAGCAATGAAAAAGTAAGGGTAGTCACGAACTCTTGTAAGAAAACTTCAATCGGAAAAGTTTAAGTAGGCCTTTAAAGTATTAAAAGCTTAGGCATGTCTCGAATGAGACCGGTAGTTCCAAAGAATTTCTAAGTTTTATTCTAAAAAAATAGGTTTTCTTTTATTTTATAATTCGGGGCGACGGGCCAAAAAGGCCGTAATTAGTGGTCACCATTACAGTAAGTAACAACCATCAACTTAATTCTGTACCATTCATTAAATGACTAAGTGCAGTACATACATACATACAAAATTATTTTTGTAGTTTTCTATATTTTAAACCATATAGTTATATCATTGAAAAATCTACAGTGACGATAATATGTATACTTATATTGGATGTGGTGTTAGGAGGAAATTAACTTGGATTTCTTATTCGGTTAACCATGATTGCGGAAAAGGCTTGAATTAGCATCAATTGGAGTTGCCTAATCTTATATTTTATATTATGTTCAAGACTAAACAAACCAATCATATATGAAATGTAATGTCGTTTCCATACACCTAATAAATATGTCAAACACTGTAATTATTTGTTTCATAATCCTACAGTTTAACTTTTGAGAATATTTTGTGAAACAAACCCTTTTCTATTATATTTGTTATTGTATTCAGAATAATAGGGTTGAATAGTATTCTGTTTCCAGTTTAAAATATATTTCGTAATAAGAAGACATCTGTATAGAGAAAGTTTTCTCAAGTATAAACTTAAATGGAAATAGTCCAATTTTCCAGTACATTATACGATTGGCTTTCAACATTTTATGACAGAGCGCTGCCAACACGTGGTTCCACGGTGTGACCCCGTTTATTATAGTTATAGTAGTACTCGTAGTTTAAGAGTTAATATTTTAATTGATAATATGCAAGTACTTTCGTAGTCGTAAAAAATAAATACGTTTTGTTTCTGCATATAGTAATCTTCGCCGCCTGTAGATTTGCAACCAACCCCAAATAAGATTAAAGTCTTGCTTGAAATTCGCCACAGACTTCTGAGGACTAAGTTGGAATGTCTCGTGCTGTGCTGCAGATATAGGTACAGTAGAAGTGTTTTTGCAATAAAGCTACAACGATGGTGGGATAGGCTCTTTCCTTTGGGTTGTTGTCGGAAGTTTTCAAAATAGACTTTTTCGTTTCTCGGGTAGAGAAATAGATTTTTTAAAGTGTAGTGATGCAATTTTAGTTTTTATTGAAAATGGCCTCGTTACTCTTTTCAGCATTTTTCGCTAATCCATAGGGATTCGGATTTCGCCATATATGCACACTTGAAAAATGCATACTGTATATCACAAAATTATGCATGTTCTCTAACACCTAAAACAAAACCATTTGTCATTTTATTTGTGAACGAGAAATATGATCCAATGGAGCGCGAAACGTACGAAATATTCTATATAATAGTTACATATAGAGAACATGTGTAGTCATTATTTAAATTGAGCATTACCTGCATGGAGAAGTACACGTGTATGTAGTGGAGTTTTATATAAACTAACTTGCCATATTGTTACAAATAACAAAACAAATTACTACTTATTTTCAGAGTAATATTAATTCTTGCGTACTATATTAGTAATTTTAATCTGTCGTCAAAATTGCTTAACTTTGATCTGACTGAATTTATTTTCGAGTTGGTCCATGTTAAGGAGATTTTTGGGTTCTGCCTTTTTGATTTGCGATTAATGGGCATTTAAGAAATATTTGAACGATGCTTAACCTTTGACGATGGACGTCTTGTTTAGTAATAAATTTACGAAAAAATGTTCGAAAATTCTAAAACATGATGAATACATTCAACGCAGTAATATTAGAATTTTTATAAATAGAATTTAGAGTTATTTTTATATTTGGGTAGGTATTTACAATTTTTAACCAACGTCAAAAAGGAGGGATTCTCAATTTGATTAGGTATATTCTTTTTTGTAAAAAATTATCATTTGTTAGAAATTTTAATATTGTGTCCGTTACTAGGAAAACAATTGCTCCACCATTGTATCACTTTGTCAGTTTTGTAGCACATACGCTTTGGACATTTTTTGTAAGTAGGCTCAAAGTCTACTTGTAGACATATCAATATACGAACATAAATGCATAAAGTTGCGTCCAAAAGTGCGTTTAACAAGAATAGTAATACTACTTAATTAATAGCAATTATAGTGCTGGTAGAATATTAAATATACGCTTTATTACAGCGTATCATAATATAATAATATGTTTTTGTATAATCATGTAATGTTTTGTGGGAACTGAACCTACGACCTAAGATTATTTGTCACGGTAATGACATATGGTGATTAAAGAGCAGATTTGCCGCTCATTGAGTTTATTATTTTAATCTGTTGCTTTGCAAACCATCAACGACAAGCGATGTATATAAACGAATAGTGTAACTATTAGGTGTTAAACCGATACTTTAAAGTTTCATAATATTTAAGGGATACGTACCTTGAGAATTATGAAATAAAGTAAATTTTACAGATTAATTAACTAATTAGGTGCTTAATAAACCATCTTTGAATGCTCATAAAGTATTCAAATTTGTAGCTTTTATCAAGTTTTTGAAGGTGATAGAACCCTCTGTGGGTCGACTCCGGCACCACCGCTGCACCTATTTCTGCATAAGCTCTGCTGTCTTCTCGTTTAAAGGGTATTGTAAGGGAGACTTACTTATCCGAGACATTTCAACTTAATCTTCAGGGGTAACAACACATCTGTGGTCGACCTTAGGCAGGTTTCTAGTCTTATCTGGGGTGGATTACAAATGTCCATGGGCGGCAGGTGCCAGTTAACATCAGATGAGAACTGCCTGCTCGTTTGCTACTCCATCAAATAAAAATACTGTTGAAATAGCAAAAGAGCGCACAATCACTCGATGGCACGTGATTATTGTCGCTCATAGACTGAAGTACTACTGAGAGAAGACCCGTGCCCAGTAGTGGGACAGTAATAGATTGAGTACGATTTTGTTAATAATATTTCGTCATCAACTTATCCCAAACTTAGATCTTTATCTTCGTTGTAATATTATTTTTTAAATCCGATTACATGTACCGTTTATTGGAGCTCATATAATACATTCAAATCCCAATTTTGATTGAACATAACATATGTACGACTGTTCCGCCAATTTTCCGGATTTCCCTAAGGAATTTTCCTGTAAGATTTTATATATTACCTTATAAGGATTAGTGCGCAAGTTGATCGCTTATTATACTATAGTAACGACGTTATAACGATTGGATATTGTATGTATTTAAATAGAAGCAAATAAAATGAACAGCCATAGTGCGGCACATACATATAAAATTATGTGACATATTATTCAATGAACCGTTTTCAATGTGCTCTTTATAAACGACTATTTGATTTTAATACATTTATTATAATGGTAACACAATAAATTTTCATTCATTCAGTTCAATCAGAGTGTATTGAGAGGAATTTAAATAATAACTATTTAATAATTCTGATTGTAAATAAACAATTAATTATTTAATTCAGTTCCATTCCTTTTGACAATATTCAATGCATAGGTCCCAAGGCATCGTTCACAATACAAAACGGCGTAATTGTACGGTAGCCGCATTGTACCGGTTGTATTGTGAGCCGCTTTGCAGTAATGATTGCAGTTACGACCTTTCCTTTCAAATCTTGGTTTACTGCAAATAAGCGATGTATAATTTTAAACGGCTTAACTTGCGTATATTTGAAAGAATAACTTCATTTGTTAACCAACTTCCCAAAGGAAAGAGGTTGTCTATTCGTCGCTTACATTTTGTTTCTAGTCTCTTAATAATCATATATACATAGATATAGACACCATTTGTGGTGATTTAAACCATCTAAAATTAAAGCACAGAGATCAAGGAATTTAATAAGGAATTCAAGTGTTGATGTTGAAAACAACTGAATTGGCGACTTTTGCCAAAAATTGCTGAATTGCCGTAAAGGTTGGCTGAAATACGACTACAAGCAACAGCAATATACAGGCCCAACTTTAAAATATTTGTGAGCAACACAGTCTATTATATTCCAACATTTACCATTTCTGGGATAACTGTATTTACGATTCGCCTGCAACATTGCACTCCATTGCTATTGTGCATAGCGACGCAATTGTGCGTTTGCATCTTGCCGTGTGTTAACGTCTATTCACTGTCTCTCAGACAGTCCAGTGGCTTTGGCTTCTCACGCCTGGTCACACTTCACACGCTTTTGAGGACATTACCGCGAATTCCGAGACAATGTTATACTGGTTTTGTCATACGGTGTTACTGTTGGCGTATTTGCTGCTGTTAGTAAAGGTAGATTACGTTTGAACAAGCACTTAAAAAAATGAAAATACAAGTTACTACTAAAGTAAAAAGAAATTAGAAGTTACTACAAGAAATAACTTAAGTAGGAATACGAATACAACTTTAATAAAATTTTTACTTAATACACTTTTTAAACATGACAATTTAGGTAGGCAAACATTAACAAATTTCTATTAACGTTTTTAATCATTATCTTTATTAACTTGCCATTGTCGATTTTTGTAAGCAAAAATTAGATAGATCATTACGAATATACGTAAATGTAATTAAGAATTTGGCGCTGGTACACTACTGACTTCGTAATATTTTTTTACTTAGTCACTAAGTGCGTAGTTTGTTTGATCGTGACGTACTTACTCTGTGTTTAATACTAATACTATTACCGACTTCAGACCTATTACAAATATAGATAACCTTCTTCTTTTTGAAAATAAGAAAAAAAAATAAATGAGCGTTATACTTTAATCTGAATCTTCGCATAGAAAACGATATTCAAAGATTTTTGCTCTCATTGCCACATTGACGTTCGACATCGATCGTCATTGAAAAGACACGGTAAAAAACTATGAAACGGTCAGAAACATACGGAGAATTGAAATAAATGACGCGTCAACACTCCATCGATCAAGCCATAGGCTGCAATTTGATGTGTCAAGCCTCAAGCTCTTATGACAAATGGATTTTTTTGCCCAATCCGGTTATTATTCTGTAGGATCGGCAAAAGGAATGCGTTTCAGATTTCGTGAAACTGTGAATGACTAGAATAATTAAATGTATATTCTATTTTTAAAATAAATATTCCTTCACAATAGTTTATTTGTGATATTACTTTTCATAGTAAATTATTATTAATGCTTCGTTAGGTGTTCGCAGATAGAGTGGTAAGAAATACCATATTATAAGAAGTAATAAGCGTTTCAAATTTTAAAAACTATATCAAATACACATCATTTTTGTACAAGTTTTAAAACTAATATATTTTTAATACGCCAATCAAAAACTAGCAAGAAATTTATTATCGTTTAAAATTATTGCATAAAAATGAAAAGCACGAAAATAATTTAAATAGTGAATTTCTTTCAACGAATTCAATCGTGAACTTTACAAATAAGGTTATTAAATTCCACGAGAATTTGAGCGTAAAGTCAGAGGTCTGGAACATTTTCCACGCACTGCCTCGCAGAAACTAACGACACGTGATAATTTAACGAACTGAGCAACGGACGCCGCAAAGATATGCGAAAAGATAAACCATTGTGAGAACATCTGACAAAGGTTTGCATTAACGATAATGACGGCTTGGAATGTGCAGTATTGTACTATTATGTTACATAAAGTACTAGTAAATACACTGACTTCGAAATTATATTCATAATACCACGGGTCGACCAGGGAGTTAGCAACGCCGCACCTATTTCTAGCGTCAAACTGTTCTTCAGCTTCATCAGCTTACTTCGTGACGGCAACGCTTCTATAATCGGTTCCAGGTAGAACCCATATTTTCATGGAGTGGTTAACATATAGAGGTTGACCCGTAAGTACCACGACAAACATGAGGGGTATGTAGCTTAGGGGCTGACCTCTTAGATAACAAAAAAATACCTTAGCAAAAGTGTCACCATTTTTGAATATCTAATCCTCCATATTACGAATATTGGTCGGAAGTTGGTCCAACCTTTGGCCAGTAAATTCTGGAGGTTCGCCATAGAG
>DWRA01002267.1:0-14456 GCA_018250295.1 Spathilepia clonius
AGGCGGCGCTGCGCGGCGCGGCGCTGGCGCGGCTGTGGCTGGACGGCTGCGCGCTGCGCCGCCTGCCCGCCGCCCAGCTGCCGCGCCTGCACCTGCTGTGGGTATCCATAAACCTCACCACCGCCTGTCACCGCCACCCACCGCTTCACACTCATAAATGCAATAACTCATTTGTATCAACTATTTATTCAATTTGTTACCGTTTTGGTTGTTGTTGTTTCTGTTCTTGCACTTTTTTATTTTGCATAGAAAAGTCCTGCCTGCATCGCTAGTTTTTGTTACGTTTGCTTACCTACCATTTACATACTTAGTAAAATAATGTGTATATATGTTATGTAAATATAATAAATGTTACATTATTATTAGATTACACATATTATTACGTTTTATCTACATTATTGTAAAAAAATAAATCAGACATAAGGAAAAGCCCATCAACAGACAAGCATTCAGCCGAGAAATGTAACATAAAGCGGCGGCGAAGAAATGTAACATAAAGTAGCGGCGCGCGGCGTCGCGCGGTCAGACGTCGACATCGCGACGGAACTCCCACCGCGATGTCGCTCGTCACTTCACAGCGCCCTGTCGCCGCTAATATCTTTCAAATAAGCCTCCATGTGCGCAACTTTTACACGCGCTTCGTCATATTTGATGGTGACTAGGCATTATTGTCGGGAATTTTTGGTTGAATGTAGAGCTAAATCGAAATTTTCAGTGGTAATTGAAGAGAGATAAAAATGAAAACGTTCCTGTTGACACTTACTGTATCGCAATTGTTAAATATATTTAGTGGAAATTGTACTAACGTAGTAAAATGTCGACGAAATACTCGACGCTTAGAAATCAACATAACATCATGTAGCTGTTGATATAGAAGTGACACAGAAGAGTTTCAATCAAAGTAAAAATATTATTAATATATCGGTGACGATTGCGATCTAAGCGGCGGTATTTACTTATGTAACCCTTTCGAGTACTTCGCCTTTATAGACCTTGTGGAATGGTGTTGATACAAACTTTCGGAAGTGGTAGACCGGACCCAAGACATAAAATATGTATCGCATTTTTGACTATAAAAGTTATATCAAAATTAGATTGTTTTACTAATATATGAAATCGGAGCTAAAAAGTTCATTACTGACGGAAACAACTCCAAAAATACACAGACGGTAACATAGACGCGTCAGGCGCACCGCGAGATCCACGACGACCATGACCAGTATACTTGTAGGTATTGTTTTAAGTATTATTCCTCGATAAGTGCATAAAGCACGCTGTTTAGCATAAAAATGATTATCTGCTTGTCGCTCAGCTTTTGTAACTATTTTTAAATCTAAATTGATTACGTCTCGGGAGCCAGATGCTACGCCGGGCCGCATCCGGCCGGCCCCGGCGAGCACCGGCGCGCCTCACGTTATCCCGTTGTGGAATGAACTAGAAGTACCCTACGTTTTCTATGGGTACTTTATTAAATCAGTATAAGTAGTTCAATTGTTACTTTTTGAATAATATCCCTTTAACTATACACTAGAATGCCTTATTTTCTCGTAATATGCGTACAGTTGGCACGCGGCAAGCGGCAACAATGGCCACCAGGTGAACGTTCCCGTAAGAATTCAATAACTCGCGAATGTAGAAATAACTAGATTGTTTAGAATACGTCGCGAGCCCCGCGCCCCGCACCCCCCACACCCCCTACGCGCTCCAACACCGCACGCACCACACGCGCCTTCTATAACAACACTTTGGCCGGAAATTATATTCTTGAAATATGAGTAACACATTTTTAAGATACATTTGTATTATAATGTTCAATACGTACATATTTCTTACGAGAACTTTTTGTTATCAAAGAGAAAAAAAACTATCCTTATTATGTTTGTGTGCACAAAGCTAAAAAGCATTGATGGATTGATTTGACCACTTTTTAATAAAGGTATATTGTTATACGACAGTGCTTTTACAAACTTTGTAGCTTGAAGCTCTCGCGCGAAGTATCAGAGAATATATAGAACACAGCGGAATGTGACGTGTTATGAGACACCCGTAACTTGACAAATCAAAAAGTTCATTTGTCGACATCACGCACAAACAACACCATATACGATACATGTTTCAGATTAAAGATATAATTTTAATTTTAAATGTAAAATCATTATGTGTATGAATTGTTCGACATGTTACAATGATATAACTGACACTGTCAAGTTAAGTGACTGTACAAGTTTAACTTAAAGTTTTAAATTAGTTGAAGCCTACAAAGGGGCGTTACTAGTGTTATTGTTGCATATGTGCGCACTTGGGCAATACAGTGCAACAGCTCGCGTGTAGCACGTGCGATGTGTCGCTCTGTAAGCGTGTGTCGCGCGGGGCCGGCGTGTGCCGAGTCCCGCGAGGACGGCCGCCCGCGCGCCGCCCGCGTCCCGCGCCGCCCGCGCCCCGCGCCCCGCGCCGCACCGCTTACATTACAACACTAAGTATAGAACTGAAGAGCAACTGCACAGAGATTTATTGATGTCATAATATAATTTTTTATCATGTATGTGTTTGCACTGCAAATAATGAATGAATCCGAATAAATTTCATTTTATAGTTTACGAGTAGGTACAATACGACCTCATTGTTTATTTGACTAAGATTTATTTGATGATAATATCGTGAATTGCGAGCAAAATTATTATTCCGGTACAGTTCATATGATCAGGCTATATTGTACATCGAGCCAATTCGGTAGCAAGGAACAGAAGCAAAAACGCGTTATATAAACATGTCTTACCAGCCGAGTGTGTGTCCACGTCGCGGTCTACACTTACAGGACAAAAGTTATCAGCAGTATTACGAGCTTTTAAATACATCATTGCGTCGTTAATAATTCCTACGGAATGTAGAATTGCAGAGATTTCAGGAAACCTGGCACAAATATTGAAACTTGTGAAATTACCTAAATGTTTAAATAACATTGATCTTTTAAGCCATTTAACTTTACTAATTAAACCATGAAAATGAAACGATGTATTCCGTTAATCTAAAAAAGCTACATCAACAATCTTGTACCTACACACATTCGGGTTAGCAATAAATTCAATATCGTCGACAGGAACTGATTCATAAATCACACTGTCCAATTAATAAGGTACGGAGTTAGCTGCTCCTCCCGAAACAAATAACATTAAGTAGGAAAATAGTAAACAGAGTATTAAATCTCCGCGATTTGGCTAACAGTGCGGAGTGACAGTAAATACGCCCCGTCCGCTCTGAGCGCGGAAAAAGAATTGTACACGTTCAAACGGGCAACATAAAGTGAATTGCGACTTCGAAGTTCGGGTACAATGTTACTGATCAGTTCTCCCAACAAACTAGGAACCAATAAAGTATTATTTGACAAATACCTAGTAGCTCATTTCTCAGATTATCACAATAAAACATATTAATCCTATTTGACACAAACTTCAATGAGATCAATACCTATGTGGATGTAGATCAAGCTGTCTAATATTCGAAATACTGATTGATTTATTTGCTAGTACTAATAGAACGCGGCGGTACAGACATTCGTACGAAGCGAAGCGGCCGGCGCGCGGCGGCGGAGTCGGCGGGACACTCGCGCGCACACATGCGCGCCTCGTCCACACGTCCTACGTATTATGTCCATCGTAATTTATGTGTCCTCGCCCTTACAGCGTCGTAATTGCAAACAGTATCATTAAATTGATGACCAATTACCGTTTACAAATACGGCAATAGGTAACAATGTCTACAAAAGATAAAACAAATGCATTTCTTTGCAGAGCTGTCATCGTGGAGAGCCGCGAACACTTGACGTGTGGCCGTGAACTACATTTAACAAACTTGACATTTCACCGGGCCGATGTCGAAATAGCGCCGATAAACTTATCAGCCGATAAGTGATAAAAAAGCTAGATATGTAGCGATGTTTGCTAAATCCGCGGCGCTCGCCGGCTGCGGCCGAGCGTAAGGACCCGAGAGCAGATTAACTTGTCGAGTTATCTCAAGACCCCTTATTTATTGAGCGCCGTCCACGGCTCCCAAAGATAAACGTGTTCTTGTATTGCAATATATTTACACTTCGTTTATACGTCTAGTCTATTTTATGCCTACTCGTTTTATTACAAATATTTTTGATTTTATTCAATATCATTGATTAATAATATTAATAAGTATTGTAAACCTGCTCAATAATTGGCTTTATATTTTAATAATATGAATAGGTATTTTTTTTTAACAAGTTGCCCCAATAAAATAAATACTATTATAGTACAAATTGCACTTAAAAATTTCATTCGATTTCATTATGATGTGCGTAAGTACATATTATTGGTAAAGCAACAAAGATGATCGAGTTATCCCAAAGTCTGTGCATAGTAGTGATTAATAGAATGAGTAAAGAAAGTGAGTAAGTAAGTAAGCAAGTACTCATTTGTAGGAAAATATATTATATATCCTGCATGTTTGTGGTAAAGTGGTGACGTCAAGTCTCACCAACGACCATCTCGAGTGTCTCTAAAACAACTTCTATATGTAAACGTTTTTTGCACTTATGAATACACGTCGAGGATCATGATGTACACAGCGTTCTATACAACGTCCATGCCGCATCCACACGTGTAAACAAAATTCCTACAATCTATGATTTGATACGATTTAACAACATATATTCAGGATTTATTTTGTGGAATCATTATATTAAATACTGTGTATCAAAAAATCGTTCAGAGACAATAATTGAATGTAAATGCCACGATATTCCTAGCCGCAACAACGCGTCGAAACTTGTGAAACGTAAGAACATCGCGTCATTCTGCTCTATCTACTCCTTGTAAGCTTTACCGCAAGAAGTCCTCCAAGTAGGTCCGAATTCCGTCAATTAGAGGCACTTCATATTCATTTGTACAACTAGTCTTTTCATTAAGGAACATGCGTTCGCTTCAGCGACACCATGTGACCCGCGCTCGTTAATCTGTTGTTGCGACGTCCCGTGCATCGTAATTTCCCGTGGCTGACCGACACCAGTAAATCCTCTGTCGGCCGGGGCCCGGGGCGAGGGCCGGGCGCCCGGGGCACTGCACCGCGCTCTCCTCGTATATATTAACTCGGCGTTGGTTATGTATGGCTTGTGTCAGCCTCGATACTGCAAATAAACTGATATTTATTGCGTTCCTTATACGACAATGTAACTTAAAAATATAATTAAAGGTCATAAGACATTTTTTTAGTAGTTTGGGCGCGGCCGTGCGATCGTGACTTGATGAGCAGTCACACGACGCTCGCGAATATGTCGCAAGCACCTTGGATGCGAGCCTCATCGTAAGTGCCTACATGTACTACGTGGGTACCAATTGCTTTTTCTACCTGACGTAATTACGCCACTCCAGAGTGAGAACACAGAATTAAAAGGACAACCGAAGGATGTCCGCTCAAAAATATGATTGTACTTCGTTGTTTAAGTGGCGCTCCTGTGGTATTGTTTGTGATAAATAGCAGCACTCACGTCGGCGGCAGGCGCGCGGCTGCGGCGCCGCGGCCGTGCACGAAGACACCAGATCCATTTAATACAGCACAAGAACGATCGTTTCGATTATGCGAAGTGCTCGACACACGATTGTTGAGATATAATATATGTATTATTTGCCGCTTCATTTTCAAACATTTAATTTTTGTTTACTTCATTTGTTTTATTTTCATATCTATGTAATTGAATCACCGCTTACGCTTACGTAATCACCGCAGAAGGTAAAAGGATAAAATTGTGAATTGCGATAGAACTCTTTATGCACTGAGTCCGGCAGCGGCGTTGCCATTCTTATTGCTGATTAGCATTAAATCGCTATGTTTTGGAGAGTATGATATGGGAAGAGTCCTCAGGCTCCACCTATGCCTATACAGTTTGAAGTTAATTTTAAATAACAGACAGACAGGAGTAAGCGCTTAACATCTGGTAGATAGGTTTATTTGTCTACTCTTTTCTTTTACAAGAAAGGTGAAATGTTTTTTTTTTCAGTACAAACAAATCCAGACATAATTTATAAATCCACGCAATACTATGATGTAGATGTGCGTTGTGGAAGAACTGTAAAATATCCAGCAATCGTAAGTTAACCGACAATAAGTAGTGGAATGTTCGGTGGCAGGTCTGCGGAGGACAACCAGCTGGAGGAGGTGGAGGCGGCGGCGCTGGAGGGCGCGCGCGCGCTGCGCGTGCTGCGCCTTGCGCGCAACCGCCTGCGCGCGCCGCCCGCCGCCCTCGCGCGCACCACGCACCTGCAGGCGCTGTGAGCACTCGCGCCCACACACACGCACACACACACGCACACACACACTTCATAGAGCGTTTCAAGATTGTAGAGTTCCTCACGTATTATTACTAGGGACCACAACCTATTACTATCTATGAGAGCAGTGTCAAACGCTTTTGTGTTCTGATTTAAAAGGTGTTATGTTTAAGCAAGATACACTTATAAAAGGCGTAATTATGCTATTAAAGATAGAATTACGTGACACAGCAATGAGCACATATCTCTAGGGGCCGCAGGTCGAGGCCACGCCGGGAACGTAGTCCGCCACACGGGCCATGTGCTTAGTGCCGGACGTGCCCCGTCCGAATAAACAGACCTCACTCATATTACACGAAACATTTCCGAATTTCCGTAAAGTAATTTTGTAGTCTATAAACTAACCTTAAATGTTAAATCGCTGTAGCCGATGGTTACAATAAAATCACACGTTTTTAAATAATAACACCCTTTAAAACTGTGGTACAGTTGGTACAATTGATTTTATATAATAACAGATAGATCATTGTCGCGCTCGACTTCGAACATTGCTGTTATAAAGTACACAAATTTTGTGCAAATATGGTGTGAGTGCTCAGTACTTAATGCCCGCGCCTGCCGGGGCGCGGATGCCAGCGCAAAGAAATCCGAAAAAGTTCGCACATAAATCTACGGCAGGCGGCGATCGCTGCTTGTCGTCGCTCTGTGAAATAAAAAGATCGCTTGTGAGAATAAATACGAACTGTTAACAGTGTTAACGAGTTATATCACACTTCAAAGTAATTTAGGACGCTGGGAAAACGTATTTATTAATATAGAGGAAGTTTTTATTCTTGTAAAGCCGACGGCGGCGGCTGTCGAGCGGCAACTGGAGCGGAGAAAATTAATTTCATTATTACATTAAAAAGAGTCTTTCAAGTTAATGCTTTGGATGGAATTCCTTCGTAAAATTTTAAACTGAAAGTTACTGTGAAACTTATTCATTTACGCTCTTGATTGCTGGCTAACCCATATTTCCTAATTTGTCTTTGTCAATTCTTTACACAGCTTATAAGGTACATGAAAGTTCATGAATCATTTCGGGAAATTGCTATCTGTTTTGAAGACGGGTGAGCTGTTCCCTTTAGTCGCCAGATAACATTTAAGATACACAGACACGTCGTTACCCGTCCCCGGTCGCCGGAGCCCCGGAGGAGGCCACTAAATCAACTGTGACACATTTACTGCGTATTTACATACACGTCCCCGCGCGAGGGTCCCGCCCGGAGGGATAATTCGCAGATTTCGGAGCTCGTAATACATGCAAATGGTACGCCGATGAGTATCTAATGCCACTCGCAATAACATGGAGAAAAATAATATTTCGGTTAGCGTGAAGCGAGGAAATCTGCGCGACCGCGGCCGACGACCCCCTCCTACATATTTATGTTACGTCCTATAAATATCAACAGCGTCCGTCTCGCATGATAATATCACTAATAGATACTATAATTTCGCGGCGTCAATGTGGACTTGGTAACGCATAAACGTAATTGAAAGCTTTTTTGATATAAGACCTAAAAATCCCGTAGTGCGAGTGGAAGTGGAATGTACACAACCTTGAAGTATATTCAGAATTTCCCGGTTCTTCAAATAAACTAAGTTATTTCACCTGGAGATAACTATCTGGATTGAAAAAACAGTAGTCAGGAGATACTCGAGGACTTTGGAATCCTCCACACCTAATTTTCATAGCGGGAACAGAAAACGATGTTGTTATAACTTCATTATGAAATTGATGTAGTGAACTCGTCACTGCTGCCTGCACTTATAATCGACCTCGAACTGAAGGTCTACCTGGTGTTAGGCTCTACCACCTTTAATATTTTGTTTTTTGTTGTATATAAATAAAAATGTATTTTATTTAATAATGAAGGCTTTAGACAGAGTTTGTAACATAAACACTAACCGTTGTTGAGTTCGGGTTACACACATAGTACACAAGGGCTCGCTAAGAGTTCGATTAAAAGTAGTTTATCATTCTGACACAAACTTTCTAAATACGTTTAGATTTAAGAAGCATCTCAACAGTATATTTACAGAAAAAATACTTTATAACCACACACAAGGAGCAAAGACCAGTAGACGTGCTACCTGATGGCAAGTGGCGACTGCCTCCCGGGAATATTCTGTCCAACTTCTAACATCACAGGTGCGATGTTATCTGTGAAGACTCAATTGGCATTCCTTGTGTAAATGAATATGGCTGTTATTGAGCAGAATTTGAGTCAGCAAAAAGTCACTTATCAATACCGTGAGATTTACCAACATACAGATATATTAGAGTTCTTTCTCCGACGTCTTCCGTACGTTTGGTACGGGTAGTGGAACTGTGTGGATCCACTTTGGTTACCACCGTCATCCACCGTCGCCACTCGTGTCCTCGGCTGTGGCAGCAGTATCTGTGCGCTGTGTATAGTACGGCGAGTATGTCATTGTGTGCGTGTTGTTGCAGCAACCTGGCCGACAACCTGATCGCGGAGCTGCGCGCCGACTCGCTGCCGCCGCTGCCCGCGCTGCACACGCTGTGAGTTATCCCAACATACTAAACAAATAACGTTTTTGAAATTATACTTATTTTGGCTCGCTGGTGTAATATGGTGAAAATGAATCTTTACGCCGACATCCAAAATCGACACTATAAAGGAGCTGCTAAATGTAACTTGTTTTAAAGAAAAGATCACAAAGCGACTATAAAGATTTATTTTTGTAGGTTACGTATAATGTGATATGACTCGACACGACACCACACAAAACGACACGATACAATGCATACTAATCCTTTCACAATATTTTTTTGCTTCGTTTTAGTTTCATTTCTTGCGCGTGTACACATTCATACACACACACACGCGCACACTTTTTATTTTATTATGAACGGACAGATAAGTATTACGTATTAAGTACGCGCGATATTTTTAAACGCTTTTTACATACCAATTCCACACTAGGATTGTTTCTTAGTCACACATTGCACATGTGGGGCGGGAGACGTGTCCGCAAACGAGAGCTTCTGGTCAGTTTCTGTAAACAGCAGCGGCGCCGACACTGATGTGTTGTCTGCACTCACACGGACAGATAACAACTTCACATTAAATACTATTTTGTGTTACCGACGCTTAACACCCATGAAGATGACAGTGACACAGTGTTTTAGCATGGCGAGGCAAACACCAGGCACTCGTAGTTAATTCAATCGTAGTAAAGATGCCAACTATGAATTGTATTTAACATTGAATATTCGAATTTCCCACAAAACTCTACATTTCGTTAAGTAATCATAAATAATAAAACCCTAATGAAAACATCTAAGGAAAGTAGAGTTAATGAACGAGCCGATCGTAACAGTGATTATTTCGAATTACAGTGATTAAACGTTTAGCGGCACTCATTCATAGTTGTAACCCGTAATAAGTAGTTTATAATTACATTACGCGCCTCGCACCAAGTGGCGCTCTCGTTGACGTCACGAAGTGCCTAATTGAGTAAGGTTCGTGTCGCACAACATACAACAAAATCCTTTTAGTTACGACAAAAAATATTATTTCACATGTCTATTTGGTAATAATTTAAAAGCAACACCCGCTCATACCGCTCCATACGGCATGTAGTCTGCTCACTATTACTCTTAGGACGTTTAATCTTATCATTTTAGCAAATTTATACTCAACACGAATCCGGGCGTCATCTCGTTGACAGGAAAAAATGAGCCAGGATACATAAAGTATAAAGTTGTTATTCAATCTCTGAATCAGAAAGTTTATTAACCCTCTAAAGCAGAGTTACATTTTTTGCGGCACTAAATATAATTGAAGCCGAAGTAAGTCCAAACCGCTCAATCAAGTTCCGGCCGCGCGGCGACGCGAGCGCAGGGATGCTACTCGCGCAATATATAAATATCGATATTCATACCGAAACCCTAAAATCGATACACCGATAATATTAAAAATTTTAATGCTATTTTATATTTCATTAAAGTTTTTTTTCAAGTGTAACAATCGATTTTATAGTCGTCAAACTTTAATGAGTATTAAATATGACGACCTGTTTACGAACTTAGTCTCATTACCATATAAAATACTTATAATTACAATATCAATATTTCCATAACCTTTTGATATGATAATATAGCATCAGCAATTCCTTTTCCGGAGGCCCGTTAGACGACTCGTTGATTAAATTACGACACTGATTAAGTATATGTTACCATACATACCAATTAATAAAAAAAAATTGGATAATTATTTCTATTTTTATTTGTATTATGAAACATAAAGTATTAATTATGTCCAAACTTTAAAAAAATGGTTGTCGGCTATTTTGTGGAGATCGACAAAAGTCGCGTGGACCGCGGCACCTTTTCCACCTCTCTGAACGGCGTCTATACAATAGATAGAAATGTCGATATTCTGGGGTCGATATTACCGGAATCTCCACGCAGCGAGCAGCCCTGCGACGCCGCGAGTGCTGAAGGTGAGCAGCTCGTTCATTCACGAGCCATGACCGGTATACTGCCGCCGCGCGCCGCTCTCGGCACGCACTCTATGCAATGTACGCTCAAATACAATGAGAACTTTACACGATCTTCATTCCAAATATTTGATCACAGTTACATCACAAATTGGTGTGTCCACGTTGTCAAATCGTTGACATGAACGGAATACTAGCATGTGTTGTAAAAGGTGCAATGGTTCATATAAATGGTAATGACACTATCAGCTGTCCGCCGGATATGTCAGTACTATACTATATAAATATAATTTGTGACCCGTGACGTCGCGGCGTGTTGCGTCGCAGCGCGGTGCTGCGTCTGTCGGTCAGCAGCGTCGCGACGGCGGCATGCTCGCTCGCTGCTGTGAGCCTCACCGACGTCTTAGCTATTATCATGTTCCTATCACTTATCGTTATTACGTGCTACTACTAATTGTTCATTATTCGTCAAACTGAATAAATTTTACCGAACGGTCGTTAGTTATTATATTTTTAAATACTCGTTGGCAATGGCAACGCATAATAATTGCCATTGCTGCAACAGTATAAACTATCACAAGGTTAATTACCTAGTAGTAGGAGAGTACTTGTCTATTTATTACATACTCCTATAAAACAATTATTTCATTAAATTTTATAATTAGCTAATCAATCCTTTGAACCATAGCCTTCATCAGCCGTGGCGACGTCCGCACAACATGCAAAGGTACATGTAGACGTCTGGACGCTACAGCCCAGTACATAAATTACGAGTACGTCTATCTCATATCTTATCAAATAAATAAGTGATCTCAAAATCATCTATAAATAAAAACAACTAAACGAAGATCTCGATTAATCGTCAAAGTGTGTTTAATGTGTGGAGTGCAGCACAACTTACAAAATAAGACTAGCGGCGCCGACGGTTTAGTGGAGCGGGTGTGCGGTGGCGGCGGGTCTGGTGCGGGTTGCAGCAAGGTCAAGAAACCTGGCGGCCGGTTGCCCGCCGCGGGGTATCTATCACCAGTCACTTACAGCACCACTCGCGAACCTTACGACATCAATTAAGTGCGTGAGCGGTACTCGTGCTTCCTCGTTACAACACTACTTAGAAGGCTTATATATTAAAATAATCACGTAACTGTCTCGGCGTTTCTTGACTAATACTCTGAGGTTTCTGCCGACGCGCCGGAAAAAACGTAGATACAAAAATGTGCTGTCATTCGGATCATCAATCATATCCGTTCAGTGAGCTGATCCAACTAGAGGCTTTGTTACTGATAAAAATGAAATAAAACTGTTGCTCACAAGACGTATTGCGATTCTGATCGAGGACGGCGATTACTGCGATTTGATTTTTTGCCAACAACTAAATTAGGAATGAGTATTATTGATGAATAAACCATTTCGAAACGAAACCAATGAAAGGAATATTCAAAATTATGTGGAGTATCCACTTATAGAGCAGTTTATAGACAACGAGCCGTCGTCCCGAGCTCCCTGTAATCCTTTTATAACAGCGATTAGTTAATCAAAACAAGCGGCAATTAATCGCAAATCTGGCCATTAGCGGCGCGCTCAGGCTGGCGGCGCCGCGCCTTTACGAGCTCGCATATTAATTGTAACGGCGCCGTAAACGCGAGTAATCTGCAAGACACGGGAACTTACGCCGTTTGTCGCGCCGGGCGCTCGCGGGTTCACACTCGAACACCGCGGATTAATTGCGTATTCATCTGTGTTGCTCACAGGGGTCGTAACTCTGTCGTTATAACTATACGCACACAGTACTCCTCTAGGAATTTGGCAGTATTCCGACTTAACGTAGATTATATGGTCCTTTATGTGAAACAGAACTATTCGCGTAAAAGGGGAAGCAAGATGAACAACGTCGTATTAAACTATTGAAAAGTAAATGTCCAAATATTACGTTTACTAATATTTTCATTTAATTTATAAATCAATAAAAACTATACTAAAACTTATTAAATACAATAACTATTAAAATATAAGTAATTAAATATAAAGGGCGTCGTGTGTTCGCTCTGCCGTACAAGTGAACACGAATGTTTCGTATATTTCTAACAAAAAGGGCAATGATATCCGATGCCATTTCATTATGATCGTCGGGAACCATAATACAATAAATTTGATAAGCTTAGAGTTACGAGCGCGGTTCGTAATGATCAAGATAAATATGTCTCGATAATAATCAAACAGATGTATATTCAATCCTCGTGAACTACAGCTATTACCTATCAACATTTTATTACATTTACATTTATTTAATTTAAGTTACCACTAATTTAGTAAATAGGCTCAAGCAATAATCTAGGTAATCTTTTACTTTGGTTCTTAATTTTTTAACTAGTCATATAAGCTTGCAAATAATAATCTATGATATTAACTACTGCATAGTAACGTTTACATTGAAGAGCAATGGATATTAGAATGGCTGTCAGTTTAGTCGTCTGCATATTTCTGTCACACTGCAGGGTACAGGTCTCCTGCCAGAATGAGAGGGGGTTAGACCATGTTGACCATGGCAAACGGTTACCTTGACCGTTAGAGCGAGTGATGAATTCCTAATACGCACATAACTTAAAAAAATCTGAGATATTCAACACTCGGAATGAATGCAATGCAAAGCATGAGCTTCAAACCAAACATTTTGGAAGTTGAACAAACCACCGTCCATTTGTATTGTGGAATTTACAAAACGATTATAAACAATTCAATAAAGCAAATACCTCAGAAGGTACGAAGTACAGTTTCGCTAAAACAGCATTGCGCCGCAATATTTATGCGAAATATAAAATGAAATGTAAACATTCGCCACTTACGGCTTCAAAGCTTTAAAAGTTTACGAGCCATTTCGACTGCACGTTAAAAAGATACTTGACACAGCTTAAATTTTATTATTGTAACTGAAACCGAACTTCATAAACATTATGTATTTGAAATTTAACGTCCGTCGGTTCGTTACTACTTGTAAGCGGTAATGGACTCGCCGAACATTAATTTATCAACGTAATAAATGGTACATCAAAGCTCTCCGTTCTCTGGGTGAAAATTAATTAAAATAACAGTTATTCCTACAAGTTCGTTTGAAATTCTGCGAAAACACGTACCGCTTCTTAACGATAATATCTAGACGTAACCTTAGAATATAACATGCTTAATTATGTAGAACACAAGTAATTATTATTGATGTATGTAAACAATGCTTACAAGTGTCGCTTCGTGGTCATAATGAGCCATAAGCGATAGATAATAGAGCTACGTGACCACTCGCGGGTAACGTCGCCGTGCATTTAAAAAGTAATGACGAGCGCACGCGGAAGTGACTGCATGAAGGAGCGCCGCGCGGCCCAGCGCACCGCATCGAGCGCCGGCAGCCGGCATTCAACACCAGCACTAAGAACTGTGCGTGCCGCTTTCCATAACTACATATTATTTGCATCCTAACTGTGATTAAGAAAAATAGCACAATTAACGTCAATAATAAAAGTACTACGTCACGCGGCCATGTACTTAATCTTCAAAAAGATGTACCGGAGTCGAACTACAAAGGGTTCTACCACCTTCAAAGGTGGTAGAACCCTTTGTAGTTCGACTCCGGCGGCACCACCGCCACACTTATTTCTGCCTAATAACAGC
>DWRA01002268.1:0-14455 GCA_018250295.1 Spathilepia clonius
TTTACAATATTGTTTGGTACTATCCTCAGGGGTAGAAATGAATCTGTGCCCGGTCTAAGGTAAGACAAAAATCATCAAGATTCGTTTGCTGCTTCATTTTTAAAATTTCAAAATTAGTAAGCTGAATAGCAATACGCCCGCCACATCGCCTGGAGGATAGATAGCCGATGGGGACGAAAGATCCACGAAAGACGATCACGTTTAGGCAAAAGGAGGACAGGTCTCCCCCGACCACGTGGACTGATGACCTGAAGAAGACTGCGGAAAATAACTGGATTCAAAGGGCACGAGAATGGTTGGAGTGACGCCACTTTGGGGAGGCCTGTGATCAGCAGTGGACGATAAAAGGCTGATTAATGAATGGGTGGATGGAATTCCATTAAAAAAATGGATTACGCAACGTCCTTATTACCTATACTTACATCTTCTGATACTTATGATACTTAATAGGTCTTGTGTAGAGTACGAAGATTAATTTAAACCTAAGCCTAGCCTTATCTAAGCTATTCTTTGTGTGGTTTCATAAAGACGTATAAAACAATTTCTTACCTATGATACACTAAAAGCGAAGATAGGAAAAATATACACGCCAACACATCCGCTCTGCCCACCACACCAGCTACCTACGAAGAAATGACAATATTAGATAAGGTCATGATTAACCAATAAAGAAAAATTTCATGCGCGTATTTGCGCTTTGAAGGGCACGTCAAGCAGACGGTCCCGGTTATTACTTGTCATCAACCCATTACTAACCCACTGCTGGGCACGGGTCTCCTCTCAGAGTGAGAAGGGTTGGGCTATAGTCCACCGCACTGGCCATGCACGAATTAGCAGACTTCTTGGTGACTTTGTTTTTAGAAAGAAATTTCAGGCGTGCAGATTTTCTCACGATATTTTCCTTCACCGTTATAGCAAGTGATTATTAACTTCTAATACGCATACAATTTTTAAAAATCGGTGGTTTGTGTTTTATTTTCATTTTGTTATTACTAATTTTATAAGGAGACCCGAGCCCAGCAGTGGGACAATAATAAGAGATTTATGAATCAATCTATACCGTACCAGTCTACTTACCGCCTCAGTATGTACAGGGTGAACGGCAAACAACAACGCAGCGAGCGCGGCAAACGGACGTTGCAACCGCGCGACTGTCACGCACGCGCGGGCGACGAGCGCGCAACACGCCGCGTGTAAACACACGTTGCAGGCGTGCCACCACCACGGCCGCAACCCCGCTAATGCGTAGTTTAATCTGTAACAAATATATTAAAAATCACAATAAATATTTTAGAAATACGAGCAGGACCATCGCTTCTAATACTGCCTAGTAACCAGTATTAAGCGCTACAATATTTATGCGATGGTGTAAGACAAAACATTTTCTCCAGACGTTTTAACATAATCCTTAGATGTCTCTGGTTTGAAATGAGTTGTACATAAAAGACAATAATACATAGTCCTTAGTTATATCAACGTATCAGGGGACGTTTGTAGTACACTAATATAGTATACTAAATCTCGTTTGAGAGTGATTACTACATGAACTGTGCGAATAGGAGTACTTTCAAAACAGAAACAGAAGCTAATTATATTGTTATCTAATTATACTAAGTGACAAAGTTTAAAATTAGTAGGTACCTACTACATTTTACATTTTACGGTATTCCAGTTTTGTGCAATTAGAAGAATAGATATTTATCTTTTAAGAATAATATTACTTGCTTTCATACGTTCTTCTTTAGCTACGAAACAGGGACAAGCAAGTACATAAAAATCTCATAGAATTTTTACGACAAATTTTCATTCTCAGGTGAAGGCAAAATATTCACTGGAGAATATCCAGAGAAAACTCTCAGATGCGAACGCCAAACAAATTTTAAATAAAAAGCCGAGACGTTAGCACACTTTCGGTCTCGTGATGCGACACGTCTTCCTTTCAATGTCGCTCTAAAACCCTAGGGTGACTATGTATTATTTTTAAATTGGACCGTCTTGTACATTGACTGAATAGTAAAAAGATATATTAAAAAAATAAAAACCAAGCTGTTTCTGTATTTTTTTTCACGTAATCCTTTTTTTTGTCCTACAGGAGAGCTTAAAAATAAATGATTTGCCAGGGTCAGGCATGCGCCATATTAGTTTTAGACTGGCGTCACTAAGCTGATAATTCATTGCAATGCATGCAATGTCTAAACCAAAGGTATATGAAAAATTTTAGCTTCAGTTGAAGTTAAATAGTTTCAAATTCAGTCGCAAATTTCGATTCTCACATACATATGAAATAACACGGCAAGACAAATAAAAGTATGTAAGAAAATTATGTCTATTGTAAGACACATAAAAAGAGAAAACTTAATTAAAAACTTGTATTGCAAGACATGCTTTCTTCAGTCAAATACGTCTTATGTAAATTTAAACACTTACAGTTCAAGTAATTTAAAATTCGTTAAACCACAATTTCCTAAAAAATCTATGTACAGTATATTACGTAGTACATTTTGTCATCAAGAATTTGTTATAACGACAACAAAGAAAGTTTTATTTAATTAAGTCACTAATAAGTGCTGAAAGCTTGCAATATTTGTATTTATATAATTAAGTAAGATTCATTCTAGCAGCAACACAACAAAATGTCTGTTACTTCTGAGTAGTAGATAACAAACTATAATAAAGAAACAAACAAAACTCTAATGCTTTTATTCGCAGCCCCGCAATTCTACGTAACATGGTTACACTCATATTATGCGGCCGTATTTCAGGGAACACCACCGCCATCCGCAATTTGCTGCGACTGAAACTTCGGGACATTTCACACCTTTTACACAGAAATGTTTTACTGTGATGCCTCCGTTCTCCTTATCCTCACTTGTGCATGGCTAGATATAAAGCGCGAGATGTAGGCTTTTGTAAATATGAAGTTTAGATCTGCATCTTTTATATGTCATTACCGACTTACAAATAAGGGCTTATTATTTATATTTACAGACGTTGGACGTGTCGTGTCAAACTCATATTCTTCTATAAAATTTTTGATAGGTATTTATAGTCGCTGACTACGAGCGGCAAAAATCGGCGATAGTCCTTAAAATGAACTGTCGCTCGTGTACTAATGCACTGTCGTTCCATGACTCTGAGGCCAATATTAAATATTGTTATTGGATGTGTCCGATTATTATCATTGCTTAGTTAAGTCCGTAAAGTAGAATTTCCATACATTTTCTAGTTGGGGAAAGAGAACCATATCCAGTAGTGGGACTTTTTTATATGACAAAGGTAGCGAACGAACATGCAGTCCACCTGATGATAAGTGGCAACTGCCGCCCTTTGACATATATAATTAATCCCAGATAAGATAACAGTCCTGCCTGAGATCGGCCACAGATACGTCGCTACCTCTGAGGACTAAGTTGGAAAGACTGGAATAAGTATATCTTCCTTACTACACCCTTCAAACTTAAAAACAACAGCGCTTGACACTGCTGGTATTAGGCAAAGTGTGGTAGTGCCGCCGGCGGAATCTAGTCTTAAAAACATTAACAATACATAAACCTGGCTGCAGTCAATATTTAGATACATATTATGTACGATAAATTGTTCTCGATTGATTTATTGTTAGATTTATGAACTAGAAATACATAGCAGAGCCAGTTGCTTTGCATAACTACTTTAACTGGTAGAATTTTCTCAATAGCTGTGTATATTTGTCATAACAAACAGTGCTTGCGCTGTAACTCACTGTACAAATTCATGCGATACTTTTAAATTAGATGTTATTTGAGGTAAGTTGAACCACTTACGAACGTTTTATTTGTATATTTTACTTATTTAGTGATTATTTTCTGGGAATGTATCAACCAAGTAGATCTTATGTAAAGTCTTCCACAAAAATCCTTCTAGTTAAAGTTAATTTATAATCTACAAGCTCCAACTTAATAAAATATTACAACTTTAGGAAAAGCTTCCTATGGCGGGTGATATGAATAAGAGTAGTGGGTAGGGATCAGACATCGTGGATACCGTCTTCGCCCGTACAGATTCTCTGGTAATTGAATACCCTGGAGTATATATATTTTTATAGGGCACAATAATAATAAAAATTTGGTATGTGCCCGTAAAGTAATAAATTGATGACTGTTCATAGACTACGTCAGTATTGCTTATGAAAGCTCGTTTATTAATACGACTCTTTTAAACCCTAAACGTGTACCAATCTATATCAAAATAGCTCCCATCGGACATCGAACAAGCGTTAAAAAACAAACAAAGCTATCGATATAGCTTGTACATCGATATCGGGATGTCGCCCGGCTATTAAAAAGCAATCAAGCCCCCGCCGGTGTCGATACTCTGCTGTGCGCTGTGCAACTTTTTGTTCTGTGGGATTGGTTTTATTTTGCTATTTTCTACTATTCGGCTCGAAGGACCAAGAAACCGGTTGGAACTGGATAATTGTCAACAACTCGTTTGGATATTAAGTTTTTAAGGACCTGCGTAGCGCTGCGAATGCCATATTGATCTTACATTCAGATGGTTTCTGGTACAATTCCAAAGCATGATCAACACAAGATTAAGAGTGGTTAAAGCCTCAATGATTGAACTCAAGCTAATTGCAAAAAGTAAGCAGTGATAGTCTAGTAATTGCATTATGTCCTTTCAATCAAGACATCTGGGGTTCAAGTTGGTTCGAGGTAATTGGGACTTCTTTGAAAAAGAAACTCAAAAGATGTCAAATCAACCAATAGAAACATGGTCAGCGTGGAGGATTGTGGCCTTTGTAGAATCAGAGGTGCTCATCTAAGGTTTCAACCTCGGACTCCCCGTGAGATTCAGAGTTCCAACAACTAGGCTATCATTGACAATAATAATAATAAACCTATTTATTAAATTTATTGCGTACAAAAAATATAGATATGACAATTGAATTGATTGAACGAACTTGATAGGTTTCGATCTTATGCAGGCCAAAAACTGGATAAATTAATTATCGATAACGAGCGATAAAAAGATATACCTAGTATCTAAATCAATCAACTACGCAATTCCTTCATCCTAAATCATTCGAGGATGCCAATTAAATCCGACTCAGATCACCATACATATTTTACGAGCGAGCTGATTGGCACGTGTTGGTTGGCACGATGGGATTGTAACCCTATTACATGTGCCATACATCAGTGTCATGCTTACGGCGAATCTGTTGCTGTGTGCGGATATTTCAATGTGTTTGTAGAGGCTGTATTATTTACGAAGTTATTACGAAGATAAATATACCTTTAATTGGATTTAAGCTCAATTCAATAATTAAAAATCACATAGGGTAGTGTTAAATCCAGCATTATTATTACCATAAGTATTACTGCCACTATGAGCAGTATAATAACATAAGGCTGATATAAAAATAACAAGTAAATAAAGAAGTACGTGAATACGTCCGTGAAACATATACATAAAGCTTTCTTTTACCAGGATAAAAAATATTAAACCTAGAAACCTGACATTTAGGTAAAAATATCAGTCCTAGAATATTTCTAAAGACGTGACATAAAATCGTGAATGTGTAGTGTAACGCCTGTACAGCGTTTATGACCCCAATATTCTGTTAGACAGTTATTCGTTTCTTATTTTCTGACACGTAATACAGTATAAACGAGCATTAGTTCCCCTGATTGTAATTGATCACTGGGACTCGTGGATATCTGTATCCAACTCCATGTAGACCACGGGTTCCACCTGAAATAGATCTCAGATGCGTTGTTACTTTGAGGACAAAGATGTGTGCTTATGTAAGTCGGCCGACTTCCACATTCCCTTACCAAAACGCAAAAGTGCTTCACGATAGACATAGGCGTGGCAGTGGTACTTCCCCGATCGGGTCATATTGGTTCTACCTTGCAATAACTAAATCAATCAAGTTTAAAAGTGAACAGCACCACAGTTCGTTTAACGCTTCAAACTCCAAATAGGAAATTGGTTCACACCACATCGCCCAACGTTCTACTGAGCATTATATCCCAAAATGCCAATACGCGTATAGAATGCGGCGTTCAATTCTCATTTTATTTCACGTATTGCATATTTAAGCTGCATGTTCGTGCCACAAAGGATGTTAACATGCAGGCTTTGGCATTCAAATTGCTGTGTTTGATTGTATTGTGTAATAGCCACAACTAGAATTCTACATTTCAGAGAGAATTTGATACTACATTGTGATTGCAGCCGGCGAGTGTTTAAATTTCGTAGCAAAAATTCAACTTCAAAATGTAAGTATATTGCATGTAATAGTGACTTTTCTGGTAATTATTTATTGTAATGTACCATTGGCAAATGGAGTATATGTAATAACCGGAAATATGACCGTTATCCACTACCGGCCTTTTTGCAAAAATATGTTTAGTATTGGCCTTTATATCTAGCTTCTGAATTACATTTTAAAAGCTTAATAGCGTAAATCAGTATAAGCTACTGTACTGCTACTTCCAGTTGAAAAAATGTAGTAACGGCTGTAGTAGTAGTAGTAGTGTAAATAAGATATAGAATAAGGTATGTTGTCAGTGTGTGCATGTGAATCTTTTAGGCTAAGCAATTTAGATAATACATTTAGAGGATAGTTTAGTTTTAAAATATGTATTAACCGAAACGCACGTCTTTTAATTACTCCTCCGACACTTCAACGATGATATATATCACATGCATTCTAATTTAGTCCATATGGGTAGCAACTCATCTGTGGCCAACTCGAAGTAGGCCTCCAAACTTATGTTGATCTATTGTTGTCTTACGGGGTTGATGGTGCTGATAACTTGTCCATGGGTGGCAGTAGCCACTTACCATCAATTGGACCTACTTATGCAAACAGGAACCAATCCACACACACATGCCAAAATCTTAAAAAATGTTGATGATTTTCAACAATATATATTTATATACATAGAACAAATTATTTTATGCAATATTGTAAATAGATTTTATTAAAAATAACATTTTACAGTATACATAATTTTGACAAAAATGGCTTCTTCTCAACACTTTCGTTGTGTGGATTGGTTCCTGTTTGCATAAGTAGGTCCAGTTGGAGTGCAATTTGCTGCTTCTATTACATTATATAAGAACTACAATCCCAAAATTTTGAATGTAAGGAAGGACAAACTTCCACGAAAGCCAATACAAAGCAATCTACATTAAACCAGCTAAAACGGTATTAAGCGTTTACCAATGAGAAAGTTAGTCAATATTTTATCCGTTAGGTGTCAGTACAGGAAATATGAATACCGCACACACGCGAGGAAACGATTAAAGTTGGCTGGTTCATTACACGTAATCGCGGTACAATGCAAACCTATCCAGAACTAGTTGTATGCCGTGGTTTTACGTGTGTTCAAAAAAATGAAACGGGATATACATACAATCAAGATTTATAACTTCAATTATTTTAACAAAATGGGGTACGTGCGGTTCGCTTTGTTTTATATGTTTATGTATTAGGTTTTAATTGTCTTTTTTTTATATATATATGATGGAGTAGCAAACGAGCATGCAGTCCACGTGATGGTAAGTGGCAACTGCCGCCCGTGGACATTTGTGATCCAACCCAGGTAAGACCAAAGTCCCAACTGAAGTCGACCACAGATGCGTTTCTACCCCTGAGGGCTAAGTTGGAACGCCTCGTTAAGTTTATCTCCCTTACCACACTCTTCAAACCAGAACACAGCAGCGCTTAACACCGCTGTTATTAGGCAGAAATAAGCGTGACAGTGGTGCCGCCGGAGACGAACTACAAAGGGTTCTGCCATCTTTAAACCTTTTACTTTTATTTTAAAATAAAGTGAAAAATATCTTAAGTTACTCCTTGAAAGTCCCGTCAAAATCGAAAGTCAAAAATTTGCTAAAATAAAAACACAAAATATTTTAATTATGATGTTTTTGTTATAGGCACCGTCTTTAAAAACCTGTTACATCTTTACAAAGAAACACTTCAATTTAACTTATTTGTATAGATTCCTTTCACGCTGCATTATGCCAGCTATTTGCCTGCGTTAGTTATTTGGGGCTTCTTGGGGTTGTTGATATAAAATACATCATATAGTAGTGATATATTGCATGCAATGCGACCGTGAATTGTCTCCGAGGCCGGTATTAATATGATCGCTGCGTCACGTGTCATCTAATTCATCAACAATATAATTAGTGATACTAATTTCTCCATATCAGTATTTTCTTAAAATGCGACTTAATCAGAATCGCACAGGACAGCAGTGAAGATGAACCCTAAACTCAACAAGTAATACGGGACGACTAATTTATACGCTACCAACTCCGCTCATGCATAACCTCTTTATCTTTATCTTTTATCTTTATAGTACAACGGAAACTTCGCTGAAACTCCGAAATCGATTTACATTTTTCAATGAGTAAACTTTCAAAGTTTTTTCAGAGATAATTAGCTACAGTACTTCGTATTACTATTGTAGTTAATTATGTATGAGCTTAATTAACATCGAGTAAAAGCTTTCGAGATCAGTCGGAGAAGGTTTTAACATTGTTCATCTCACAATTAATTGAGCTTTTCGTGGTAGTAGAATCTTGATGCCAGACCACAGTAGCGCCATCGTCACATATGCTACACACACAAACGCTATAATTTCATAAAAACGTTCAGCCTGAATACAATGTAAACAACATAGGGTTGGCATTCATACAATTTTATGTAGTATTGTGCTATGTTGTAAAAAATAATAAAGTACGAAGAGCATTATTTTTTCATGAATATTTTACTTCTCTTAAAATCCCTTCATTATCAGTGGTAATCTATTTTAAAACATAGGTAGGTCAGCAATAAACGAAGAAAAGAGGTCGTCAGAAAATAGGAACACTTGTCGGCTAATCTATATTGCAGTGAATTGAGTCGGCGAAAAAGGACTTCAGAAAAAAGTATGTACTAATATACTATATTTTTACTTAAGTACTATATTTTCATAAAAATACTATATCTCTTCAATAAAGAAGTGACAACCCTAAAACAACACAAGCCAATACAATTCCCACTGTTATAATTTCACCAACAATTTCAAATCATACACAATCAACGCTTGAGCTCATTCAGTATTAAAATTTGTTCGAGTGAACGAATACGCTAGCATTCGTATATTGTAATACACACAGTATGAGAGCTGTACAAAACAAACGATTCAAAGCGAGTAGTTAATTTATGTCGAATATTACGACTCAACTTGTACCAATCAAATGGATGATGTTATGCAAAAGCGTGCTATGCAATGTCATAAACAAAATAAAACGAAATTTAAAGGTTTTTTAGAAAAAGCAAACGAGTATACAGTCCACGGAGGAGTAAGTTGGCATGCCTCGGATAAGTATGTCTCCCTTCCACACCCTTCAACCAAAATGCAGCAGCGCTTAACGCTGTTGTTTTTAAGCTGAAGTTGAGGTGGCGGTAGTGCCTCCGAAGTCAAACCACAAAGAGATAACATAAAATATAGATGAAATATGAATTTAGAGAAATTTGTTACTGTTATTGTGTATTGTCAATATTATTGCAGCGGTAATAACTCAACAAGTGTACTATTTTGTATGTGTATATGTGTATTTTTGCACAATATAATTGCTTGTTTTAAATGAAAGATACTAGACAATGGAAGCACAAGTATCAATACAGCTACTTTTGATTATCGGTTAAATAATTGAATTGTAACACATTCTGCACAATCACACAATCATCTAGGCAAAAATATTAAATTCGTATCGGTTTTGTTTACATGGAATAAATTATTTATATATCTATATACAGATAAGATTCGGAAACCATAGCTTCTATATCGTCGGCGTCGTCAACTTACTATCCTACTACTGAGTATGGGTCGCTCTGGCGTGCTGATTTTCTAACGACGTTTTTTCACAACGTGTAAGTTTAGGCTTACAAATGTCAGAGAAAAAATATTAAAGTAATCTTTACTTAATAGAAATAGAATAAAAATAATAGCAATATGAATTGTACGAGACAAAAAGCACTCAAATCATCTGTATATTATAAATAATTAACAGGCATCTTTCGCACCCCACATTATTCATCTTGAAGGTTAGCGCTGGAACACTGTGTTGCGACAGTGACTCGTTTCATGTTGCGACGCTTTTGATTAATGGACACCAATTCTATAGATCATTATGTATCATTATTTTCGTGAATTATTACTATCTATTTTGTGTAGACTTTTTATTTGTTGTTGTTTATAAAATAGGCAATCTTTACAAAAGAAACTAGTGTAACTTTTTATCAGTTGTAAATGAGAGGTCCTGATGAAATTGACATAACATACGTAAGCGGCTAGCTGCAACCTTTCTGTCTATTTTCATTTCCTAGAGCTTTATGTAAGGGGGAGTTACGTATTGTTTGTATCTCGGAGATACTCTCGTTACCTAACTGGGACTAGGACTAAACAGTCCTGGATTGTTAGTATAGCTTTAATATTATTGACCGACTTTGCCACTACGCAGGGGTAAATATTAATAACCGTCTTTATAGCTACAAATACAGCTATTATAATGTCAATGCTAAATTTGGCATTACACTAATAAATTGTACAAAGTACAGCAACTTTGTGTCTAAAAGCTTGTGGCTTATTTCACTTTAAATGTAACCTATTATAAATCTTAAATGAACTATACAAACTAAATCCTGCAAATGCATTTAGTTCCAAAGCCGAAATCGTTTCCCGCGCATTGTCGTTGGTAATGGCATTCAATTGTCATTATAATCACGTTACCTGTATTGAACGACCAATAACGTTTAATTACATGTACATTCGACTTTGAACCCTCGTAATATTCTATTTTAACAAAAATATCTTTGTAATCGTGCAAATAAATATGTTTGTAGATATGAACTTTAATATTAGATGGTATAAATTATCACGCTGTTTAAGTTCTTTACTTTTTCTTAAAACGTGCGAAAATAGCTCTCATTGAAAACCAGCGATGCATTAGCAGCTCTGGTCGCAGATGGCTGAAGGGTACGATAACTACCCATCAACAAGTGGATTCCATCCATTTGTGCTACATTTAGGACCATAAAAATGTAAAATACACGACCATCTTACATGAAGCGATCATCTTAGTCTTTGGGCAACACATCTGTGATCCGCTTGCAGTAGAATTCCTGTTCTATATGGAGTTAGTTATGGCCACTGTCAGCAGTAACTACTGACTTGTAAGCTACTTGAGTATACACTACACTGATCATATCCAGATTAGTACATTATACACCACCCGGGTAAAAAATCTCATAAATACGTTTCCAGACAATAATATAATTCTTGAAATTCTCAGATAACACGATAATATTAATCTTTAACTTAACCAAACATGGATTTGTATCGTCTAGTTGCGCCGTTTGACAAATGATCGCACAGTGACAGGACTCGTATTCCAGGTTTACAGCTTCATGCATAATGCCGTTCTCATGTTTTATTTACAAACTAGCCTCGCGCCCTCTACTTTATCAACTAGTATGAGTGAAAAAACACATCGTTTTCTTTATACGTATTCTCCACCATATTTATGTTACGAATATGTATGTGTATGTACACATATATACCCATAAATATTTTTATCATATAAATACTAAATTATGCACAAATATGATTATTATAACACGTGAACATCATAATAATATTTGGTATGTGTATTATAAAAAGGTAGTAAAAATTCATAATATTATTAAAAAAGAACACAGCTATTACCATATATTAAATTGCATCTTTAAATCATGGGATTAAGAATTCAATTCAGAATTAACGCTCATTAATGAGGAAGTAATTTAAAATCAAGCGTATAAGCTTCTTTAAGCATTGGTGATGTGTATAGTTGAGTGGTTTTTAAATTTATTTATTATTTTATTCAGAATGAAATAAAAATATTTGTCGTAATTAATTAAGAATTACTATTGAATCCTGATTCTTAGCGCGTCAAATCTCACAGACATGATAGATAAATATACTTAAACGTGGTAGAACCGTTAGTGTTTCAATACCGGAAGCACTATCGCTACACCCATTTCTGCCTAATTTACAAAATATAAAATCAGTACATTGTCGACACTTATTAATATTACTTATTTATAACAACATAAATTAATTATAACAATACCACAAAAATAACATTGTTTTAATTCTGGCTCTGTTTTAAACCTAAAAGGCTTAGCTTAGTGTAAGCGCTAAGACAAAAACTAAAACCTTAAGAGCGAACAATAAACAAAGCCGCAAATATAAACCCTATTTGTGTTCCCAACTTAACAAAAAATATATATAAAAACTTCTGGCTCCGTACCCTTGTGACAAATGAGCGAACAGTGACAGGACACTTGTTACGGGCTTAGGACTTCATGCATAATGCCATTCTCATGTTTAACGTTACTTTGCTATACGAGCTAAGCTTTTTTATATTTTGTTTTGATTTTTAATAGCTATTTTATTAGGTATCCTTGTTTAGATATATGTACAAAAAAATTGCCCGCTGGGAATCAAACTCGCACATGTAGGGCTCGTAATATCAAACTTTCATGATTTGCGAAAATTTAAAGCAAATAGGTAGATAAACTAAAATAGTCAAAAATTACGGTTGCTTGTATGGGCACTCATATTTGTATTCAAATATTTTTAGGACTTGTTTCTTTGTTTTAAGCGGCCATTAGTAATACAAATTTTGAAAGTTCAAGAGACAGAAGTAGGCAAAAATTTAGCAATATATATTTAGCAATATTAGCAATAGTCGAACTGCAAGTTTTCAACTTCAGCATTATGTAAAGAAATAATATGAATGGATTGTTTAAGGATCCGGGAGTTCTGAAGGAATTTTAGCAATTGACCGCTTTCCCGCGGGCTGTCAGAACAAAAAAGGCGAAGTTAATATTAAAATTCGGTGCTCTTTCAAACAGCCGCCAGCGTCTTGTTTAGAAGAAACAACCTTATTTTGTATTGGGTCGTTGTTTTTCAATCAATGTGAGAGACTGGCGGATTGAGGGATATTCAAATAGAAAAATTTTTAAAAAAATTTTTATTATTAATGACATACACTTCCTTTTTGAAATGTAGTTTTATCGAAGATGGTAGAACTTTTTGTGGTTCGACTCCGGTAGCACTAAGGCTACACTTATTTCTGCCTAATAAAGACAATGTTAAGCGTTGCTGTATTCTAGACTGACGGGAATAAGGTACATTTATTCGAGGCGTTCCAATTTGGTCCTTAAGGGCAGCAACGCATCTATCGTCGACCTCAAGACTAATCTAATCTTATCTAGGTTTGATTACAGATATCCATGGGCGGTCGTGACCACTTACCATCTGGCGGACTGCATAAACGTTTTCTACTTCATTAATAATCGATTTCTTTAATGGCAAAGGAAATTCAAGGAAATCTGCATACATATAAATTTTTGTAAAAAAAATATCAAAGATATTGAATAGTGATTCTTTTAACCAGCATGGGGCACTATAGGCTAAATCTTTCTCACTTTGTAGGAGACTCATGCTCAGTATTAAGCAGAAATAGGTGGACACCTTCAAGATGGTACAATTTTGCGTGCCTTCACGTGGACTAGTAGCATTACGACTATAACGAAGTCTACGTTGTGTAACTAAGGGCGTAGTAAGGCATAATTATTATTATTCTAATTATAATCGTATCTTACTACCCCTATATTATTATCCAAATGAATCCACAAGAATCTTCATTTGGTATCGATCGAATACAGTAGTGTGATCTAGATTAAGTGCAAATGAGTGGAGAAGTAACATTTATTTAATTTTATTTCGAATATCTTCATAAGTTGCCGACGAATTCAATACCACTAGAGATCTTTAACCAACTAGTTAAGTTCTTTTCTAACTTTAAATCTATCCGTTAGAATAAAATAGTTAAAGAAAATGTAAGGAAAATGTGCTAGTAACCCTCTATTTTACTGTTACGTGGCAATAAAATCATTATTACGGTCGTAAAAATAACTGAGCTACAAGAGAACCATGGTGAAAGCGCCGTCTAAAATAAAACTCTAAGTGTAAAGTGCAATGTGAGTTCGTTTCGCTCTAGGATTGCAGGATTATTGGCCAAAAGCGCCTGAAAATACAGAAATAGCAAACAAGTAATACGAAAATATCTAATACATAACAAAGAAATAACTAAAACATAGTAGAGAATTATGGAAGAAAGTATTTAAATTTTTTACACCTTTGTACACCTTTTTTTTAAAGTTCTCTCAGATATACAGACTTCCTTACGATTTTTCTTTCACAGTTTTAGCAAGGATTTTTTTTAATACACACATAATTTTAAAAATCATAGAATGGAATGGAGGTGGCCTGGAAATTTAACCTAGGACGCTTGATTGAGAGGCCTAGTTTCAAACCACTAGGCTACTGCTACTTAGTCGCAATAATGCTGTACAAAT
>DWRA01002269.1:0-14452 GCA_018250295.1 Spathilepia clonius
AGTTTTTAAACGAGCGCTGAGACATGTTTATTCTCCGATCGTTCAAACACTACTAACCTAAAAGCGCACCCAAATCTCCAATTGGGCGCTCTTTTCGTGAGGCCGTTTTTTGTTGCCGATTGTGTATCTAGTTCATATTAGTGATCGAAGGGAGGAATTTTTAAAAAAGTCAAACAATATTCAACCAAAAAAAAATATAGATCAAATCAATCAATTAATTAATTTTCTTTTTTTACTTTTAGCATGCAAAATGTCGATCAATTATACAGGATGATAATAGAAGCAAGTCTAAATCGCCAGTTAGGCTTGATATAGATAATAATGTAATTAATAGAGACTTTCAGTACTCTTGGATGCCAGTACCTGAGAGTGATGGTAGCCTGGCTATTCATACTATTCCCAACACTTTGAAGGAAAAGCCCGGAAACACAGTTAAATTTAGTTCTGTGGATACTTATCATGAATATAGATCGCGACATAAACACACACCGCCTACTAAAGATGTCAATAATGAATCGCATAAAAGAGTTGTGGAAACTGTTATTATTCAAGAGAATAACAATGATTCTATGGAATCCTCATACGAAACTGACACTAGTTCTGTAGAGAACTTGCAAGTAAAACTCGATACGGTAGCTAGCCACAAAGCAGACAAGAATCAAAAAAATGATGATGCAGAAAGAATTATTATTTACAAAGTATTGGAGTCTAAAAAAAGCAAAAAGCATAAAGCGAAAAAGAATTCTATGAACAAAGCTAAAATTAATGAAAGAGAAAAAGATATTGATAATCCTGAAAATAATGATGGCCACCAAGACACTCACAATTTGGCAAATAATAATATTCGAGATAATCGAAACAAAAATAGTCATTCATTTACCCAACTACAAGAAGGTAAGGATTAGATTAACAGATGAACTGGTGTTTTTTTGTACTGTAGACATGAATCTCATCATGACCTTTTTTTCAGGAGTTTACAAGAGCGTGAGTGCAAATGGGTAAGTTATCATTAAAATCATTAATATTGCGTGCCTTTTTTCCTATTAATCCTATCCTATATTCCTCCAGATTTTCTTACAATATATTGAGCTGTCATACTAATGTGGATTTGTGGCAACCTTCAACGGAACGCAAACCATGGTGGTAAATACACAGGTCAAACATTGCTTGGCTTCTTATTTATTAACTTTAAATTTACTTTTTTGTTTTCTCTTTTTGAAGGGACAATGTTACTTCAATGTATTTCTCAGACGACCAACAAGAAGGTACATCCAACCAGCTTAATAACAAAGCGCCGATTACGGGAAAAATGTTACAAGACAATGGTAAAGCTTTTTCCATTTTAACCGATTTTTTTTACAATATGTTGATATTTTTAAAGTTATAACACTTGTTTTAAATCATTTAGGTACTGGTGCGGTAAAAGAATATGGAGACACTTCAGTAAATAGGTAAATATGATATTCTATTGATTTTAAAATAGTAATGCATATTATAATAATCAATCGTTTACTGTCGCAATTGCCGGTATTTTCAGAATATTGTAGTTTAATCTTTAGTAGGCATTGTAGTAGTTTATATTCGTAGTTTGTAAATGTTCATTAACTTTTAAAGAATAAAAACTATTCTTAGATTTTAATCTAGATCTGTGAATAGCTGAAACTCCTACGACTTTCTAAGAATTTTATTTGTTGGAAAGTATGTAGTGGTATAATAATTCTTATTTTCGGTTTATTTTAATTAATACAAATAGTACATTATTTTATTTTTTAGGTCTTCCAAATCATGTGAAAACTGCAAATGTAAAAGTACAGTTCCACATCAACATACAGACATACACTCGTCAGCTACTACATCCAGTTCTTCATTCAAAACTGCGTCTAACGATAAAGCTATTAATGTTCAACCTGATGGCGGCTATATTAAATTTGTCAATGAAGGAGGACAAGACGCGGGAAAATTTTATGTAGGAGCATCTGGATTTCTAAAAGACGACGCCTATGAAGTTGTCATACAATTAAGAAAGAAAGAAGCAGAAAAGAATGCAAGGCAATTTGAAGATAAAGATAAAATTGAGACTAGTAATATTTTATCAGACAAAGATAAAGAAAATAATGAGTTAAATCAACAGCCTACTGGGGTTCAATCACCCAATGTACAATTGGATTCTCCTAACACATGTAACGAAGATATAAAGCAAAAAAGTAATAGTCCACCGAAACAAAATCCTTCAAAAGTACCTACGGACATTGATACAACACAAACACAACAGCCCTTACCAAGTCAGGATAATAACTCAGCAATACATTCGGAGGCGAATAAGAGTTTCAAACAAAAGATACCTCCAGTTGAGCCTCCTAAGACATGTGACAAATCTGCATGTACAAGCTTTCGTGATTCTTTTGCTATTCCAGACGACGTTCCGAAGTTAGACCCGATGCCACGACCGGCTACTTCCATATATACGCAGACTACGCATAGTTCTCCCATTCGGAGGCCTGTGCTTATGCATCTTAGTTCATCTACATCAACAACGTACATGAGTCCACCAGAGTTAATATTACCAAGATATTTAAGAAAAGGTACTTCAGAAATTTATGATGACACATACGAGCCAGCTTCCAGTGACTTCAATTTACAACATCGAAGGTTGAATGATTGTAAAGCGTGCAGATGTGGAAAGTGCAAAAAACAGCACGTCAAGGTGAATGCTGATACCCCTCCGAATACTTCTAGGAGCACTGATATTACTACCGATCATGCTAACACTGAGCAGCATTACGATAAATATTCAGCAACAGATAAAAGGCACAAGAAAGCACATAAATGCAAAAGCCGTTCCCATACTAAAATATGCAGTAAACAGAAATTTAAAAGAGGTTCTAGTGAAAGTAAACGGAAATATCCGGGAAGTAATTATTCAACTTTATCCAATAAGAAAAACAGAATAAACAATAATTTAGGCAAAGTTAATTTGAATCCTGTAATAGAAAATTATGTTAAAAAACTGTTAGCTCTTAACAAGGAAGGATTAAAGGCGATAGAAGTAGTCAATCAAGAATGTAGTGGTGTTACTACGCCTGGCAGCTCAATTATTGACGTCCCGAGCAATTTTACTAAGAACAAGCTCACAATGTGTAACAAAATATCTCTAGAACAAATCAAGAATAGTGTGAAAGATCAGTTACTCAAGAACGTTGACGTACGAAAAACGGATTCAAATATGAAAAATGCAGGAAGTCAAACTGATAGGAACTTGAAACCATTATATAAGTATAATAGAAAACGACCTGTACATAAAGTGAAGTCATTGAATATTTCAAAACAATTCAATAAAACAAATAGAGAAAATCGACGGCAGTCAGGTCAAAGCACATTACATTCTGGTATAACCACATCGCCTTTATCAGTATATTCAAGAAAAGAAAAAAGCGGTCGGGGAGATTCAAGCATTGATGGGTTGAATTCTCGATGTAAAAATTACCCTGCATCTAGACAAATGACGAATAATCAAGAATTTTCAAACAATAGTTCTAATTCTGAAAGAAATCATTTAAAGCCACCAAAAAGTCGCGTTGATATAGTAAATACATCTCTCACAGCAACAAAATTAAAAACTGGTTATAAGGATGAAGGAGGAATGCGACGAAGAGATTACCCGTATCAGTCTAATAGAATTACTTCTACAAATCAGTCCTCGGAATCAGAATCATCGAATGTTACGAGGAATCGTCGACAGTTGTCGACACCACCTATTAGTATTTCAACACAGACAAATCATGTTGATAGTGAAGTAGAATTATTGAAATTGGCGGAAGACAAACTTCAAAATATGGAGAAAATTGCAGATTTAACTGAAAAATGTACTAAACGCTTGTCAAATCTTGCTAAGGTATTAGAGGAAGTTAGGAGAAACAAGTCATTAGCTTATAGCCAAATTTCAACTTCTGATTCTACATCAGATACAGATCAAAGGTCAGACAAAAATATTCAAGCAAATCAAGTACATGCATTTAACCCTTCAGTAGAAATTCAAACCTTAACAGAACCTTTGTCATATCTGCCAACGAGTCCGAAAGAACAGAAAAATGACGACACCAATACTTCGTCAACTTATGTGCCACTTTTAACAGACATTCCAAAACCTGAATTATTTAAAACTCCATCCCCTGTGTCTTTATCAACAGGAAGTGACAAGACTGATGTGGATATCATGGTGGGACACCCATGCGTCAAAAATAGAGGAAAGCCACCGCCTGCTCTAACAAGAATGAATTTGAAAAATGTACCTGAATGCTTCGTCGTTCCACATGAATTGTCAACGGTAGTCGAGGTTGATTCACCAATGAGTTTAAAACTTAAAAATCATACGACACGACTTGATAATGAACATGACGTTACAAATACTGAAGGTGATGTTACTCACCTAAATAAAAAAGATGACACACATAGCGAGCCTGATACTGAAAAAAGAGCTATGGATCCCAAGCTTACGAAGCCTAATAAATTTAACATCACTAAAGGGATGTATAAAACACAAACTACGGATTCGTCAGACGATTCCAAAATCAAAATGATGGATTTGAAACAGTTTAATGATATAATGCTAAAGCCATTTATTACTCTACAGGAATACGCAAAACAGTACAATATAGTAGAGCCGGATGATGTACGTAGTCGCAATGGAATTTCAAAAGATGAACAAGTCAATGAAGAACTTAGTTCTCTTCATTCTGAGGCAAGTCTTCCTGATGTCATGGCTGAACTTTTAAAAAGAAACTTAATCAGTGAACCGTTTAAATTTGAAACAACATCAAATGTAAATTCAAGTACAGTTTCTTCTGAGTCTACATTATCTTTGCTAGCATTATCGAAAGCACGTAAAGACAAAAAGAAAAGCGGGGCAGTTATTAAAAATAAAGAGAATGTTACTGAAATGTCGGAATCCTTAAGTATTTCATCAAATCCTGATTTAGAACATGCATTCCAGAGACTTGGTATGGGGTGGGCTTCTTCTACATTGAAGAAAACTAAAGAGAGACTTGCGCTGTCCTCTTCTTCAAATACATCTAGTTCTAGTGTGCCTCACTTTAAAATTAAAAGTTTTAATTATCAAGATGTTCCTGAATTATCTAAAGACTCTATTATGTCTTTACTTAATATTTCCAATAAAGATGAGGTTTTGAAACCACATGAAAGCGAAGTTGTGAGCGACACTGCAAAGAATGCTTTACAGCAAACATCTTTAACAAACTCTATGACTGTGAAAGAGTTTTTAGCTAACGAACTCGCGAAGAAAATAACATTTTCAAATAAATCTAATAGAAATGCTACTGAAGATGAGTTTATATCTTTGTGCGAAACTAAAATGCCTGAAGAAATGAAACATTCGTCTCTCAGAGCTAATGAAAATGAGAAATCCGTAGATAGTGGTCCAAATGGCAATAACATCAGAGCGCGCACATCAACTCCAGTCCAGATTTTTAAATCCATGACTTATCACTCGACCTCCAGCTCTAATACATCTAATGGATTATTCAGCAATGCAGACGACTTGTCATCTGTTAAAGGAACCTCAAACTCGATCAAGAATCATTCCACATCCGACAAGGACGACCTAACCATTCCAAATTATAGTCTGAAAATGAGAAAGGGACTGTCTGACTGCAGTAAAAGTGATTAATATTTTTTTTGTATTGTTATTTATGATGAATATTATATGAATTATTTTATTATTGTAACTTAGCAGAATTAATTCGGTATTGTAAATTTTAGGACAATGTACATTTGGAATAAATCAATGTAAGCTTTTTATATCAATTTAGTTTTCATTACTAAACTAATATTATCATTAGATTTGACTGCAAACTATAATTTCTACATTCTTCTGTAGATTTTTAATCTGAATCAACATTATATGTTTATGCAACCAAACATACTGTTGAAAGTAGTGAAATGCAAGTGACGTGCGTGCGATAACATCACTTAATTTTTATTTTTTATATTTACATGGTGACACATATTTTTTTTACACCAACTAAGTACAAAAATTTGTCATAGTACGTACTAATCATGTATTTCTAAAGACTACTATCAAAAGGTAATAACAAAAGGGAAATAAAAACAGGATAATAAATTTAAGGTTAGCAATTTTAATAAATAATCCTTTTACTTACAATTATATATTATCCATAACACTTTGTATCACAAAATAATATTCGTTTTATGCCTCAGACACATTTGAATTGATGGCCCATCAAGCAAAAATTGGCGTGAATTAAACATAGTGAGATAGTTCCCATATGTACATTTACATACATAGGTTATGACATAACCAATACATAATGCTAACATCACAGAACACGATTCTTAACACCACTAAAAATAACTTAAAAAATATGCATAATGGAATTCGAACTGTGTCTGTAAAAATGAGTGGTCTATAAATAAATTTTGAGATTTTCTTGTAACTGAGAGATTCTCTATATACAATACTGTATGAATTACAATTTTCCTAATAACATTGACACTGCACACATTTAAATTTTGCTAGTTGCCCATTTTACCAACTTATCAGAAAACCAAAAAGTATTCGCTAAAAGTAATGCATAGCTTGGATTATCTAATGAAGTATTATGTAACAGTAGTTGGAATTTTGGTCTTTTCATATGTAAAACAAATTTTACAGTGAACATTTCCTATCACAATGATAAGTTAAGTATCTGGGCTTTTAAAAGTTGAATAACATAACATTATTCCTTTTTTTCTTTGAATAAATATTTAGATGCTAACTGGTAAGCTAGACCAATTGTGAGCGCTGAGACCACAGTTCCCTGTGCTGCAACTCTAAGTTGCATTAGGAAAACACTGGTACTCATTTCACCTCTTGTTTTGAATTTATAGGCACCAAAGCCGCAGACTCCTATCAGCCCCAAAATACCTGTTAATAAAAATTACATTTAATTATACAAACATATATAACTACTAAAACTAAAACCATTATATTAATATTTTTGTGACTATGAGTTTAACCTGGTACATCTTGCATGATATACTGATATGGGGACTTTTAATGGGGGCAAAAGCATAATAAGTGATTATACTTTGATTTCATGTCCTTATTTGTAATTTTACAACTTACCAATTATCATAAACGGCGAGTCCTTAGACTTTCTTGCAAACTTCTCTGCCTGAGACTCGCTGTTGTACTCAAAAACAGGGTTAGACTGTGACATGGTGAACTTTAAGGATCCTGAAAGAAAACTACAATTTAATGTTTACACTACTATCTACACTCACATATTAGCCAAGCATTGATAATTGTCTGCGCGTTTAGTAATTCCAGGAGATAAACAGTATATTCATGTACTAATTTATTGTACCAATAGCAAATGTATGTACCTATTACGTGAAAATATAATATTTTCTGAACATAACACACATCCTTAAAATTTTAGACATACCTTACACGCACGCACACACATTGAATAGTTTCTCATAATTTTCTGAACACACACTTTGGTGTTATAAGAAAAGTCGAAGACATCATATGATATAATTATATATATATAATATATTAAATTTTCTATCATCATACCATGACTAATTTCTAGTAGATATTATTATTAAGCACGTGCATTATTCCCTTCTTACATAGTCATTCCTTTTTGCTCAATGCCAAATGCGGGGCAATTTTTAAAGTATGATGTTCAAGGACAAGGTCAAAGAAAAAACATAAAACATATGTGAAAAATTGAAAATAATTACGCAAGTATTAGTCCAAATTATGAAATAAAACAATTAATCATAGTGGAAATTACAATACTATTACATAGACTTTAAGCTTGTAAAACATATAAAAACATTCCATAGAAATTACATCAAATGATTGGTCTGATATTTTTATCAAGAAACGAGTATATATATTCAAGTAAAATATGAAAATATTGTGCGATTTTCAACTTACTTAGTGGCCAATTTAGAAAATGTTTAATTATGTAATTTTCAAGTTTTTCTTAACATTGCATCACAATTCCATTTTATGTCCTTTCGCAAATGCGCGACTTAAATTTATGACACTGACATTAATGACAGGAATGCATAAGAATGAAACAACGTGACATAACTAAATCATGTTCGTGACATTGGAAATGGCAAGACTTATAAGTTTTAATTTCAAGTTTAGTCGAGTGTTTCGTTACTTTAGCCTGATTTTATTTAATTCTCATGGCGTTGCAGGTTTTTAAAACACAGGAGGTTTAACGATAAAGTTTCTTAAGTTTAATTATGGAATAATACTCGCAAATGCCAAAGAGTTTAAATTAACAAATGGTGCAAGGCTGCTTTTATACTTTAAGGTTCCAAACTAGTTAATAAATTATTGTAACATTAGATTAATATTCCTCGATAAAACCTTTTTGCTTTAAGAACTATACGAGTAAATGCAAATTTAGTGTCTTTTTTATACATACATACCGTAACAGTATCGGTGTAGTTATAATTAAAGATACAAAAAAATACGTTATTGACAAGCGTATATCACGTGTTAGTTATAAACGTCGGAAATGTTTTATTGTAACAAGCACTTATGTTTTACAAACCTGAATATATAAATGTGATCATTTTCACCAACAATCAATAAATACTATTTTTGAATTACGCATAAAGATAGAAAAAGCTCTTAAATTTCTTGTAAAATGTCTATTTAAATATTATATCAATTCTATTTAATTTTGTGTAATAAAGTATAATAAAAAATAAAAAATAAAAATCCCAAATAATATAATTTAAAAATTCATCATACAAAAAGCAAATCTTTCACATTTATAAAAGGCTTAAATAATATAACATTTGGGCACAAAGTATAAAATACATGTAAAATTAAGATTTCGTGATTAATATTAACTCGCCAGTCTTTGAAGGAATAATTTTACACTTACATATTATTGGTTAAAAAAATCATTAACTTTAATTATTTTTATCGTCTTGCGATTTCAGACCTGTAAACTTTGTAAATAAACTAAATTGTGCATTTGTTTTAATTATTTGTACAATTATGTTGGAAGTATCTCACTTGTTTTAATAATTGGCCCCAAACAAGTACTTAATCCGCTCTTACTTACAAACTACATTACATTTTCTTATTTATAATAATAGTTATTCCCTATGAGTAAAATCGACGAATTTCAGATAATATATATTCGTAACTAGATTCGTCGATTATAATGAATCTTTTGGCACGTCTGCTAAAATAATAAATATCACCCGTGTAAATATCAAACCACAGTGCATGAATATGCAGGTCGTGTTTTTCGAGACGTTTTTTCAGCATACCGTATGATGCCACATTTTGAAGTTGTTGAAGTGTGTTTACCTAAAATTATTCATAGATATTAGATATCATAATTGTTATCAAAAGTTGCATTCTTTAATCACGTTTCAATATTAAATGAATTATTTATGTACCTGAGATAGCTTATCTTCTATACTAAATTTATCATCTGGATCTATGTAAGCAACAAATTTGCGTTGCGGAGTTTCACCAATAAACAACATGGGCTTATTAAAATCACCCTTCATTTCTAAAAATTTATCAAGACTAGTTTGTCCATGAGTACACAACCATGATTTTAATGGGGAAATCCGCCTTTGTTCCTGAAACAAAACAGTGTTCAATAATGTAATTATTATTATATATTAAGCATGGGTTTGGGGATTTTTTCGTATTCAAACCATCGTTTCCTTCCTTAGCTTCCGAATTTTGAACGGAGAGAGAGGTTCCTTATTTTACACAACATGAAAATGAAAATTCGTCGCTAACGGAGGAACCGACGGTTTGAAGACGAAAACATCCCCAACAGTATGACTTAATCGAATTGCATTGATAACGTACTTTACTAGATTCTTCTTTACTTTTTAATTTGTACAAGAGATTCATAGCTTTACAATCACTGTGACCACAAACGATAACATGTTTAATATCATTTATTACACAGCTAAGTTCTAATCCTGCTGGTTCACAACTTGTCATTTCATCCATAAAGTGTTGAGAATGTGGTATAAGGTTACCGGCGTTCCTAACTGCAAAAAAAAATGTTAGTTATTAAAAAGGCATACAAAGGAAAATATAATAAAATTCTCTATTACTTCTACTTTATACACAATATTATTTACCAACAAACATGTCTCCAACCGATGTTTCTGTGAATCTTGTTGGAATCATTCTGCTATCCATACAAGTATAGAAAACTGCTTTCGGCTGTTTTTTGAAAAGTAACATTAATTAAGTTATGATGTAAAATTAGGTCTATACAAAGAAAATAAAACTAAAGTGCCCGTTTGTAATGTCAAAATATATATGAACGTTATATACTTTACGATACCTAACAAAAATACATATTACATTTTTTGCCTGTCAGTCTGTTTGTTTGAATAAACCTCCGAAATGGCTGGACAGATTTTCATAGAACTTTCAATGGCCGATGTTACATTATTTTAAACGTGGTGGCAACAGTGGAGCAAGTTATATGTGATAACAAAATCAAATTGAAATTTAAACGACACTTCTAGTACAAAAATGCTAATTCATTGATATAATTGTTATTCAATAGCAATGTTTAAATATTTTCTATAGGTAACATTGTACGAAAAATGGCATAATGGATAGCACTAAATGTCACTATTGCAGAACTTCAAGCAAGAACTGTACACTTGTCATTATTTCAAACGTCAAAGTCAATGTTCATTATTATTACTTAAAAGTTTCGTACATTAATACGAATAGACGGTAAATACGAGTTCGCAAGTATATTTTTAGATAACAAAGGATTAATTAATGAAGTGACAATAAAGTGTATCGCAAACTTCAGTCAGGTGTAAAGTACAAGGTTAGTATTTATGCGGCTATAAATCACTTACCACTGGGTTGTCTTTTACTTCTTGGAACTGTTTGACCATGCTCGCCCGGTCGAGCACTCGGTATCTCATAATACCTCGTAAAATTCTCTCCATGTTAGTGTTAGGAGCTGGCCGATTAGCCCCGTATGGCTAATAAACGACACAGAATTAGCTTGTAAACGTGCATGTGTTTGGTATGATTTTGACACTTGTGACCTTCATTAACTACGCTTATCGCGGCCGCTTCGAGCCCGATTCATTGGAGTAGAATTAACATACTCTCGTATATATTGCCAAGGGCGGGGAAGATGATATACGTAAAATTTTATCATTCGTATCTGTTGATTGCTGAAAGAAATTTTAGTAGCTCGTAATCTGATAAGTGTGCCTGTTGTTAAGACTTGATAGGGTATAATAATTACTTTTTATGATTGTATAATTATCATTTAGCTTAATTATGCAACCATTTTAATATACAATATGTTATTTTCTTTAGATGAATGCAGAAAGTGTAATTGGTGATGGATCAAAAATGGAGCCACCTACTCCAACCCTTCCGGTCAATCACCGGTTTGTGGAACCTCAAAAAGCTGTCAAGACAATTACTGACATGGCCATCTGGGAGAAATCAGAAGCATATATGGAGTACACAGGATTTATTGCAACACTCAACGAAGCCATTAAGGCCAAACCACTATCAGTAGACTGCAAAGTGTCAGAAAATGTAACTAAGATCATGAATCTTTTAGATAAAATTGATAACATGATTACTGAGTTTCCGCCCATTGAGCAGCCTCAAAGGTTTGGTAATATTGCCTTCAGAGATTGGTTAATTAAGGTAAAGTCAAGTTCAACAGCATTTTTACAGGATTCATTAGATCCAAAATTGCATTTAGCTATACCAGAGATCAAAGTGTACTTAGAGGAAAGTTTTGGGAATGCGACTAGAATTGACTATGGTACAGGCCATGAGATGGCCTTTGTCATGTTTCTCTGTTGTCTTTACAAAATAGGTTCACTTCAGATAGAGGATAACATAGCCACAGTGTTCTTGATATTCAATAAGTATTTAAATATTGCTAGAAAGTTACAACAGACTTATAGGATGGAGCCTGCGGGCAGCCATGGTGTGTGGAGTCTGGATGACTATCAATTTGTCCCATTCATATGGGGAAGCTCCCAACTCGTTGATCAACCTAGAATATATCCACCTGCAAAATTTTTGGAGGATGAAATTATTGACAAATATTGTAATGATTACATGTTCCTGTCGTGCATAAAATATATTAAGGAGGTGAAAAAGGGCCCATTTGCAGAGCATTCTAATCAACTGTGGAGTATAAGCGCGGTTGGATCGTGGTCGAAAATAAACCAGGGTTTGATCAAAATGTACAAGAAGGAGGTGTTGGCCAAATTTCCAGTAGTACAGCACGTTTATTTTGGTTCACTTTTTCCGATTCGCAGATTTCCTCTCCACCGTTGATTGTTTATTGGAGATTTATTTTTTATTCACACCTGTCTGCTTTGTATCGCACTCTTGCAGTAATAACACAATAATTCGTGTTCAGGTGTAGTAGGTCAGACTGAGATATTTCAATTCAGTTCTCACACGGAGCAGTAACAATGCAGATGTTCTAACTTATGTTAGAGCGATTGAAATGTTGCGAGATGGAAATACAATTAATCAAATAATCTCCGTCTTCTAAATGAGTGGCAGTGATTGCCTAACATTAGGAAAAGTGAATAAGATCTGTTTTTATAAATGTATTACATTGCATAAACTATTTGAGTGTGTCTTTGATGGTTTTGGATGAAATTCTTGTATATTACACCAACAATATTTTTTACAGGTGTAATTTATAACTGCTTGTTATGTTTTCCTCTTAGTTACTCATAAAACAAATATTTCAAGCATTGTAGCTTTGCAAAGGTTGTTTGTATAATATGAATAGTATTAAAAGGAATGCAGCAAAACTAGCCTTATAAAAATTGGTTGCTGTGTTTTCAAAAATTGAAATGTGATATTAAATCTATGAAGTAGTATTAATAACTAATAATTATTAATGTTATGGTTTGTTTTCTGGTATCTTGTTATCTCAATAAGAAAAAACACTGGTTTGTTTGTCTTTATTATAGTATATGATCTGTCTTATATTATTTTTTACAGCAGGTTTTTTTACAAAAATAATACAAAATTAAAACTTTATGATTGACCTTATAATTAATTAAATAAAAAAATAATTCGCACTAGTCATTTGTTTTGGTTCAATTAATACATTGGAAACAATTATAAAATGTAATGAGGTCTTTTTATATTACACAATATTTATAAACCTGTGTATTACCTAATGTATGTATTACTGTGTGATCTTAATGATACTTAATACTTAAATAAATATTTTTAATTTCTGTAAGTTGTTCACACCAAACACTTCCATGTAAGCAATTTTAAATCCGTATACATTGATGTATTATTATTTTAATTTATGTAGATACCAAATTTTTGTAAATGTTGTGTTAATTTAACATCATTAGTGACTTAAAAAGATGGGTGAAGCAAATTTTTCTTTCTGACCCTGAAATTATGGAACCAGATTAAATAATTAAAAACTAGCATTGTCATTGTTATTAAATAAATTATGATAACTACAAATAATATTACTTTTAATATACAAGTACCTCTCCATTTGACTTTATGACCTGCGTGGCGGAGCGTTTAGCTGTTCACCATGGTGGTCTGATGCAATGGTTTCTACGTTCGATGGCTGGCCAGACAGATATTTAAATTATTAATTTGGGTTACTTTTTCGGGTTCGGTGTTTGTGTATTCGTCTTTGAGTCTCCATGGCACTCACGACACAAGAAAACTGTAGTGGGGATATTAATGTAGAAAGCGTTAGAATGATTTCGTTTACCATTTCTTAAGTATTTTGTGCATAATACAATAGATACGATTGTTACTCCTTTTTTTAGTATTAATATGGCAGCTTAAGTTCAAATCGACATAAAATAATGAAATTGCTCAATTTTAATTAAATGAAATATGTATTTAAAAATAAACATTAGGTACCATAACATATTTATTCGGTAAATTTTAAATAACTTACATCTACTTACTAAATTCATAGAGATAATAATAAATTGTGTAACGCAAACAAATTAACAAACATCAACTATTTCATTTTAACACATCTCATTAACTGGTAAACCACAATGATTTTATTTGAATACAAAATTTATTGATCAACCTATAAATTGATACATTTCTGGATGGGTATTCTAATATGAATATTAATTGATGTTAATAAGAATAAATAGGGCTGGTCCAAAAGCATTGCAAGTAGGGTAAGATGTTCTAAGAGTACGCGGGTGATAAGAGTACGCAGAGAAGCTAGTGACTAAACAGTTTGATACTTGAAGCTAACTTTAGTTCAGTTTCAACCGGGTATAGGTGTAGGAGTACGTCTCAAAAAAAAAATCAGAAATACAGTAAAACGGAATAGTTAGGTAAGTTTGAAGTTATTTCTTAGATTTGTTATTTATTTTCATCATTTTT
>DWRA01002270.1:0-14449 GCA_018250295.1 Spathilepia clonius
CCATGGGCGGCAGTTGCCACTTACCATCAGGTGGACTGCATGCTCGTTTGCTACTCCATTATATATATAAAAAAAAGTACGATGAAACAATTACAGTACGTTCGATACCCAATAAGCCAAAAAACAGCTTATAACAATAAGTTGTGTTTAAAACATATTGTTCGCAGTTTCTAGCGAGGGTCTTGATCTCCGAAGTATACGTAGCGGCTTTAAATAGGAAACTGCGCGTTTCGACGTATCCTGCAATTGATTTATCCTTGACTTCATTGGTCCAGGTTTGTGTGATTCAAATAGACGAGACACTTAAAAAGCTAATCATCATGCTGTTGTCCGTTGTATATATCATATCTTCCAATCAATATTTTAAAATATTTCTTCTATAGTTGAACTGACAATAACAGCAAACAAACATAAACTCCTCTTATTGCAGCAGACATGTATATGTATGTCTAGATATTTAGCTGAAGGTGGTAGGTTTCAAATTCAAAGCTACCATTGTCACACTAATTTCTGCCTTGTAATTGCAGTGTTAAGGAGTGGAGTGGAGAAGCGAATCATCAATTTAACGTGTAAGGCCTGGCCGTTTTGCAGCTTTTTGCAGATGTCCATAAAGCAATTGTTATTATATTGGCATGTTTTTTTACGAAATAAAAGAAGGAAACTAGCCTGCAATCCTAATTATATGAAATTGCCGGTGCCGCATAAGGATATCTGCCATCAAAATCAGGTGGAACTGCAGTTCTAGCGATCTTAGTGTAAAGTTACAACAGCTTATAATTATAAATTTAATATCCCTTCGATTGACTACAAAATTTATTCAAACATATTTTTTTCATATTTTACATTAAAATCATAGAAAACAAATTTACTATACTTAATACAAGGAACCCTTGACATAGTACCTTAAGAGCCACCTATGACCCTCGAGCGAGCGAGTTGTGTTAGCGATCGATACCTCTTGATGAATATGTATCGCCTCTCAACTCTATTGCACTCTACGTCTTAATGATCTTACTAGAACTAACACTGATAATGCACAGCTTAAACCGATAGGTTTTGAAGTATATTTAGCACAGGACATCCTAAAATTTGGCAGATATGCATTAAGAGAGGTTTATTGAATCTTCATTATTTAAGAGATGAATACGCCATAAAAACCTGTGACTACAATTTAAAAGCTTGTCTATTTCGTTAAAATTTAAATATATATCCTCAGAGGAAATATTACAAGAACGCGCCCTAAAAAACCTTAGGATCGATGCAAACGTGAGAACGATTTCGCTCCAACGTTCTAAGCATGTAGAATAATAATAATATATGTAATCTTTTGAAATATAATTATACATAATAAGTGATTTTCAGACATCCACGAAAACGTCTTCATGCGTGAAAGCTTACGGACATCCTAATAGCGACCTCTACATATGTTCGTGTGTCACTATAGCACATCTGCTCACCGTTGACAGTAAGGTGGCGGCTTTGTGTGCTCGCTTTATGTATAACAATTTCTCTGGCTACATGTCAATTTTTTTGCATATTTTTAGTGTATCCGTACGATGTAAGTATGTATTTTAGGCATTGACGATAGTTATGATTGGCTTATTTTTGTACAGATACAATAATATCCATGCATGTAGATCTGCCCACTGTTTTATAATTTGGAAAATATCGTTTTATTATTAAATTAAAAAGAACCAAGCATTTGTTCCGTAACTAATAACACAGTTTGTGTTACATTTTACTACATACCTACTTAAAAACAAAGCTAGTTGTAACTAATCTCAAAAAATGTCAATAAAAACAAATTTTATAGTATTTTATCATAATTTTATTATGCAAATTAATACAAAATTTGACTAAATATGACATGAATAAATATGGAAATATATTTAGACTTACCACTTAGTATATAATAGAATATTATAAAACTTATTCTAATAAACTCGTATATACTTTAACTTAAAGCCTGTTAATAAAATCACTTTAATTGCTAAGTTGGCGTTTATCGATACTTTTGGGACTTGAGTGTTCCTTCTACTTCCGTAGTTTGAATCGAGCCCAGTGACCTCCTTCTATCCTAATGTTGAAGGAATCTTTGGCTAACTTAACAGGGTTAGCGGTTTTCTCGCAAGGGGATAATTCTATGCGAAGAAGAATCTGGTAAATCAGCACTTTGAGTTCACACAGAGCGAAACGAGATCCTGGAACAGAAGAAAGAAAACTTGAAATGTCTATGAAACTATGTAGCATTTATATACAAGGGTAGTGTAACAAAACTTGGCTAAAAACGTTTTTGGTAGACAGTTATATAGGTACTGGTAGTTACAAATTTGGAATCTTATTGTCAAGTCATAAAGATCATTTAAGCATTTTTTCCAAAGAAACGGTTTCCAAATATACACACCAATACAATTCCTGGGACCAAGTCCAAAAGGCATGTATGCGAGGGGATTGATTTGGTGTTTATTCGCATCGGAGAAGCGTTCAGGATCGAATTTCTCTGGATCCGAGAAGTATGTTGGATCGCGATGAATGGCCCAGGCCGGCACCGACAGGCTTTCTCCTTTACGAATCTGTAACAATAATTAAGTACGCAAAATAAAAAATTTGCTACCTTAATCATAGGCACAGCAGGCCTTAATAATATTAATAGAAGAATATAAAAATATCGAAATGATTTATTTCAATTTTGGTTACAAAAAAGGACGCATTATAACAAATACGTCGAAACGTTTCAACTTAAGCCACAAGGGTATCGACACGTATGTGAAAGGATTCAAATTCAATTTTTTTCTGTAGTAAGGTCTATTTGCCCATACGCTTATTCTTGCCCATAAAAAATACATTGTAAAAAGTTTGAAGACACTTACGATGTAGTCATGAGTGGATTTCTCGTTCGGCTTGCCCAGATTGTAGTCTTTAACGCAGAGCCTGTCTAACAAGATGCCTGGTGGCCATAGTCTCAATATCTCTGTAAAGTTATATTACAGTTTGATTAGGTTCATTATTAACACAATGTAGATAGATAATATAATAAATTTTCAAAGGTGGTACAACTCTTTGTAAGTCCGACTCTGGAGGTACCATCGCCGTTTCTTTTTCTGCCTTGTGTCAGCCATGCTTGTAAAAGCAATGTAACACCGATAAAGAAGCCATACTTATCTAAGCCGTTCCAACTTAGTACTTATAAGAAGTAACGCATTTGTAACCGATCCCAGGTAGAACTCGAATCGTGGTTGGATATAAATGTCGATAGCGGTAGTTGCCACCTATTATCAGGTGGATTGCATACTCATTTGCCACTTCTATGATACAAGAAAAAAAGATAGGTTATTTAATTATAAAACCGGTATTTTTTGCCATAAATACTACTCACCAGACACAACCATGTCCAAGTATGTCATATTTTGAATAGAGTTATAGTCAAATTTCCCGTTCTTCTTCTCATCATACTCCTTGATCTCCTGATACAGGCGCTCTTGGATTTCTGGATGCACTGCTAGCTCGTGAAGGCCGAAGGACATAGCAGAAGAAATGGTCTCGAAACCAGCAATGAAGAAGAGTACAGCTTGGGCGATCAGATCGTCGTCGGACCACACTGGAAAAAACATTTTTATTATTATCAATTACTTGAAGAATTTTCGGTACGAGAATTTGAGCCACTAGATTATGTAATATGGTTATAATTCAGTTCATTTTTTTTGTAAAAAGACAGCTATTACATAGTAGTATTGAGTATGTCAATTATCTACACATAATGAATTTGTATTAATCCTAGAATTTATAACAAATATTAAGGCAACGTGGAACTTCCTGATTCGTATCTAGTTTCTAACAGACACGATTGATGATCCACATCGAATTACGAGTGCAAATGAGAGAGAAACTGATCTTGATATTTTTATTATAAAATGCATGAAAAATAAATTACTTAAAAAATAAATATTACCTTTAGTGTGATTCTTCTTGCCAACTGACGATTCTTCTACGACCGCGAAACCAGCGTCTTTCGTAACATCACCGTTCGAATGTTCATCATGTGACAGTTGTCCTGTTACAATAACAATATTTTTTGTATTTGTAAGTTGTTTTTATAGAACAGTATTAGCTAACGAACATTTAGGTTATCTGGAGTTATCGTATCGTATAAGGAACTCATATGGACTTCATTGTGATGTCCGTGACCGAATAATTGTGTTGCGCTGTTGTTCCTTAGTATTGAGAAAGGATATTTCGCTTAAGTTTCTCTGCCTTATTTCATGGCGTGTTTAAAAGTACCCTTAGGAATTTGTAAAAACGGAAAGAATCAATTTTGTATGAATATGTAGCTAGTCTTATTCATGTAGTTTTGCCATTCTGAGCTCAGATTAGTGTCTCTGAGGCAAGATCTACGAGTTCAGTCTGAAAATATTTCGCAATATTTCTATACTAGGTAAGACAAACATAAGAAAAGGAGTAATAACATTATCAGCGTCGCACCAAAGTTGTTGAGAACAACGTTTGCGATTAATCACCCCTCAAGTGGCACGTAATCTTTTGTTTTTGTAACAATTACTGCGACGGAGCTTGCGTTATCAGTGCTTGTGGTTCTAAGTTGTTTAGCTACTCGAGAAACTTCCTAGACTGTTTACAGACTTACGTAAGCGCTAATGTTTAACGAGTGTTTATTTTCTTTTGTATTTTAAATACTAATAGATATTGAGGTATCTGTTTTATCATTATTGTCATTGCACATATTTATGCTGTGCACATAAACGTAGAACTTATTGCTATGCTTACGTGTGCCTGATGCGTTCATCGTTCATAAATTAAAAAGACGGCTAAAGGTTCTGGAGCTGTACTACGCAATGGAATCACCCTATCCGACAGTGTTGTATTTAAGGTATTTCTATCTTAAATAAAACACTAAATAAGAGAAAACATTATAGTTCTTGATTCATATTTTTCAAAGTAACACACAACACACCACGGGTTACTTTTTGCATTCGGTTTTTACAACGGTTTTTCAAGTGTGTCCGTCCCTCATGTGGTGATTATTAACGTGCATAATATAATCAAATCGTAATTCGTTTATAATGATAGGAATATTCGTATATATATCATTTAAAACTGCAATTCACTCAAAATGATTGTAAACCTGATTAATTAGACGACCACATGCAACAATACCAAAAAATAGACATTGCATTAAATTTTTAATGTGAATTCATTTTATTCACTATTATACAATGTTATGACTTTTCGCTTTCGATTTTTATTTCTTTTATCCCTTATTTGTCTTCTTTAAGGGATCGGTTTTCAACAATTCTCATTAACTAATTTTTTTTATGATTCTAATGTCAACGGCTTAAGCGATGCATTGTTGGTCATTGTCAGTATTTTATTAAATAGAAAAATTTTTGTAGGCTGAAATTTTGTTTATCAATTTTTCCAATCCTGAAGTTAGTGGTAAAAATATATCCGACAAGTCTAAATAGAAAATAAGTCCCGGGAACTGAGTAAAGTATCAAACCCACATCAAATAGGTATTAAGCCGGGGACTGAGGAAAATATCATACTCGCCCCAAACAGTAGGTAAATAAGCTAACTGAGAAAAAACAGAAAAGTACGTTGAACCACCTACTGTGAAGGGTTTTTTATTCTTGGTGATTTTTTATTTAATGTGCATAAAAAATAAGTTTCTATTTTAGAGTCTTAAAAAAACAAAGTGATTTCTGCGTTCTTTCTGTAATCCTAAAACTAAACGTAATTACACACGAGTTAAAAAAATATATATTGAGTATTTTATTACTTCTACATATTTTTTAAATAAATTAAATTTTGTAATAATAATAATAAATGAAAATATATATTACTCAAATATACAGGAAGACGGATAAAAAATTGGACGTATACGAGTTCAACTTGTATTAGGCATAGAATCATAAGTGTACCGTCAAAAACCTAACAGTTTGTTACCTTTCTTAGCCTGCATTAGCAGATGGATCATGTCGGGCCTGATGATATTCTTTGCTTCCCTTTCACCCATGGTGTCCAACACCAAATTGGTGAAGAAGCTTCTGGTGGCCGTAGTAAATAATGTCAGGTTCAGCCTCTAGACAAATAAATTGATAAGATTAGCATAGGCTACATCATTTGCAGGACAAGAAATGAAACATTTGTTTTATATGGCCCTATAACTTACAAACCGTTAGATATAACGTTTTTTTGTATTTTTGTTTGTTCACTATTAGTTTTATTTAAGATAGTCATTATACCAAAATATCTACATGTGGAATGCGGGAAACAGTCATATAAAAATGTCAGACTTCGAGAGCATTAGTAGTTTAGGTATTTCTTAACTAATTTATAAAAAAATATATATATTGTGTGGCGTTGTATGTAGTATGTTGTGTTATTCAAGTTAAAAAAAAACATTTTTATGTTTATTTTATTTTTTAGGTATAAGAGCTCACAAAATGGCAGTTATTTCAAAACTACGGATGGACCTAGAATTTATGAAGATGAACCGTTTATTCAATTTAGGCACGGAATCCTAAAATTAGTGTCGGTAAACAAACGCGTCACGCCGACGCCGTATGTTGCCTCCTTGACCTTGACTGAACTTGACTTTGGGTTATTGATTGAACCTTAAGCTTGATTCACACTGACACCTTTATCGTGGTTATTGACTTTTTAATGACGTGATCACTAAATTGACCTTATTGATTAGACCTTAAGCCTGATTCACACTATTTTGCTATCGTAATTGTCAATTGTTTATTAACTTTGTCACGTGCGTTGACTTGAATGGGCATAAGGTTGATTCACTATTTTACATTCTCAATTTTTTGTCAAACTATCTTATTTACGTCATTACGATTATAGATTTTACTGATAATTATGTTTGTCGATATTATTTAAAGGCATGTTGATAACATTAACATTTGGTCAATAAGTTCAGTGCATTGACTGATAATAAAAGTCAAGGGCGTATCTGAACATGTTTCTTTGTTAATTGTCTGAAATATTTAACTTTACATTTAAAATAAGACATTCATTAATTAATCTTATTTTTTGCCTTCCAATGATCGATATCTGTCAATTGCAGCCTACTAGAAATTTAAAAATTTAAATTATTGGTGAACACATTATTATTTTTTCTTTGGTAGATAAAGTTTGGATAGATAGATTTTTTAGGTAACGGGTGTTGAATAAAATTAATTTAACTTATTTATTTAAAATATAAATAGGTACTGGATGTTGTCCACATTATTTATAAAATGTTACAGCTAATATTTATTTTTGCTTAATCTTGAGATAATGAGATAATGAAGTTCGACAGACAAAACTGATGTGATATCTCTTGTTATATTCCGATCTAGACATAGTTATAATTACGATAAGCCATTGTAATTTATCGTGAGTACAAAAGCTTATTACTTGATGACGTAGGTTGTTTCCTAATAAACGATTTAGAATTAATTTCAGAAATATTTATGTATAATCTACGCCTAAAGATACAGGGACTTTTTTGTTGATAAGTTTCCCTTTTATAGATAATAGATTTTGGTGTATATTTTCAGCCGATTTTATTATTAAAATAGCATATTAGACATTTAGATGAATCGACTTTAACTTAATTACAAAATTTCAGTCATCAAACTTCGCCCATTGATAATAAAGTCAGTCAGTATGTTTCCACACGAATGTGCCAAACCATACAGCTCTGTCCATTACTTCGTAACCCTTATTGAGTGTCAGACCCTCACTCAATGTCACGGGATTTTTAGCTGAATTTAAGGGTTGATATATTCGATGCATACATCATTATTTTTAAAATCAAGCTTCTTAGACTGACGAAGTGCGAAATCGTATATATTATACCAGAACTTTTATATTATGTAAAATATAAATAATGTGTATCCTCTGTTGTGTTTGTAGAGACGTACGGATGTACGGGATAACCTCAACAGCAGTTATAGTGATTTTAATAGAATACTCAAAAATATAGCATTTCGATTTATAAGTATAAGTACTACCCGTGTTGGTAATTGGAGATTGGAGTTACTCATTGCAAATAACGTATAATAATATAATACGTACAAGTTTTAACTGGTAATAACTTGTAGGACAATATATCATTATACCAACGTGCAATCAACGTGTATCATGAGATCAAACAGATATCACTTACCTGTTCAACTTGTCTTGTTGATAGTAGTAATTATGTACTGATGCTGAGATAGTAATTATTTATTATGCCATTACTTACAATATACATAAGAAAAAATGCAGCTTTGAGCTCCCTTTAGTAACCTCTAATATGTAAACCTGTTTAGTATTACAAGAATTCTATAAAGGTTAACTATCTGTGGGTGGTAGTGAATGTTTAACATACTTAAATTTGGTAAAAATACATTGATAAAATTGTGAACCTAAAAATGACGCTTTCTACTATCATTGTGGAAGCTCTATAGTAGTCAGTATTGTTGGTGTTGGATACATAAAATATCAAGTATATAAATATGCAGAAGAGAAGATAAATGTAAATTCAGGCAAAAAAACATAAATGTTGATGTTTCTGCTAGAACGGGGTTGGAATTAGAACCCATATCCTGACCCGTGGGATGACTTCGCCATAACATCCTGAATGGGAAATTGTGTAGTGGTAATATATAAATAGTCGTAATTCAGGAACAAACCTTGACTAAAGCTGGGCACGAGGTGTAGAGGAAGAACATAATCAGCTGTTTGAATTTAAACGTGGAAGCGGTCTTCCCCATCTCGTAGAATGTGTTGTTTTCTTCCGTATGGGAGTCTACTTTGAGCCCGAAGGCGCAGGAGGCAATCACATCGTTGGCGTAGCGGGTAGTCAGGTCCTTCACGTCGACGTCGAGATAACCTTTTGTAAAGATATTCACAGTTAGATTTTTCAAAATTTATCAGAAATCAGAAAGCGTTCCGTGGCTGTTCACCAATTTCTGCCTAACCAGCATTATAAAAAGGCTGTATTCTGGTTCGAAAAAGTGAAAAATAGTATGAGGTATTCCAAGTTAGTATTTATGGGAAAAGGATGCATATGCGTCTAATAGATGTAGACGGCAGTTCCCACTTACTAAGAGGTATACCAACTCGTTTAATACTTGTATGTTATAAAAATACCGCATCTTATACATTGCACGAAAGACATATTACTTGAACAAACTCACATACAAGACTGAAGGAAATGACATTAACTGTAAGAACTCAAAAACGTTGAAAAAAAGGATGAGCGTCGTGTCTGTTTTCACAGTATTGTCATTCTTGTGGTGATGACATAAACCTTTGATTGACCTCAATAATCAATTCTCTTTTGGCGGAACCTTTATTTCATCCACTTGAGCCAATTGGGCGTTAATTCGCACTCGGCTGGTCCCCTTGAAACGACATTTATTCATATGACACGCATGCGTGCTCCTAAATAACGTGTTCCACCAATGATTTAGGTATTGTTGATAAATAATTGATTATGATTAGACTATGATTACTCGCGGAAGTCATTATGTCAAAAATGTTTTGTAGAAACAACAATTATGCGGTAGTCGGTAGTTTTTAGATATAGCAAAACAAATATGTAACGAAACACCTTGCGATGTGTTGATAATTATTGACGTTCAAAAATAATTCTGTAAAGGACTTTGAATAAAATATTTTGATATTGATCCTTTGAAATCAAATTTCAGAATTCATAGATATAGTTGTGGGTTCTGTTTTTGTGAATTTATTCATTTTTTTATTAAAAAGTTAGATATGTACCTCCCGCAGCTTCGATCTTCTTCTCGAGTACTTTCAACATCTGCTGTCCAACTTCGTCCATGAAGGGGACCATCAGCTTTATTTTAGAACTGGTGAATGCTGGGCTGAGGGTCGACCGCATGTCCTTCCATTCTTGACCTGGATTAATAATTACAAAGTTTATCAACTTTTACTTTTACAGGAATATGAATATACTGAGTAAGAAGACCTATGGACCTGATTCTGTTTAAATAAGAAATTGCAGCAAAGTGACTTTCGAGATACTTCATACTGGAATATATAAATTACATTATTTTTTGTTTTTATAACACAGAAAGGCAGTGTTACTAGCGCATTCGAAGCTTTGAAAGGGCATGTTAAAAATATTAAAACGTAAAATTTCCAATGTTGACACATTAAGTATTTTGTATTAATTAGTTAGATAGGATATTATGGCGATACATCAAAATGTTTTAAGAATTTTCCTAACATTTTTCCGTGAAGTAAACTTGAAAAACGAAAAGTTAGCACATTAACTAAATATACTCGAATAAACGGATATAAAACAAAACTTTTAAATGGCTTAACTGTAAAACTTAGAATTACAAGGCACATTTGTAACATAACTTCATAACTTTATAAAGGCAGTTGAGCAATAAAATGAATTTGTGGGCTCGTAACTTCACACTTCGGAGATGTTGCTCATAAATTCTAGACCTTTATCCATCATTAAGTAAATCGATTTGCTGTAAAAATGTTAATGGATATTTTGGAAACTAGTAGACTAGCTTTCTGGTCTCGAATCTAAAAGAATGTTAAAGCCGAATAAAATCAGGTATCCCGAAGTTACAAAAGTTACATTTCAGGCTTTATTTATTTGCTAATTAAACGGAAACTAAGCAAATTGAACTTCATAACAGTGGAATGGATTGTTATTCTTTAAATAACATTATTTCCATATATGTGTGTAGTGATCTTTATATGTAGGTACGTAAAGAGTTTGATTTATCTATACATTTCCTTTTTTAAAAGGGAACTATAATACTATGATTCATTGCATGTAAACTGTACGTTTATATGCAGTGAACCATGGTACACACTACACAGACTATAACACAGTTACTTTATTTTTCTCTACGTTTGTTGGTGCAGTGTGTTGCATGCAAACTACCGTTTTATTTGGCGCCGTACCCCTTTGAAGAGCCTTTGTATGCTCTATTTTGCAATATGTCGGCCATTTTGTTATGGATGCATGTATGTGACCTGGAAGCTGTTTTTTAGCTACGCTAAAAAAATGAACGCGTGAAACAACTTTGATGGGCTGTGAAGAGACTTCATTTTAAGAGAGACCTACCTACTAGGTTGATACATTTTTCATTTCAGAAGCACTTTACATTTTTAAAACTTGTAGAATACACAAAAAAGTATGCATGTACATACACATACTATATGCGTACATACATGGGTGTCAAAGAAAAAAAATCAAATAATAAGTAATACATAATCAAATTATTTTATATGGATCAATAGATAAAATTTTAGAGCATTTCGTATATTCACAGTAACGACAAAAAATCTTACCTCTCAATGAGAAGAGATTTCTCGCGAAGATCGGTTCGCTTTGCTCGTCAACGAAACCACGATGATCCAGGAAGTGTTCGAAGTCTTTAATCACGATCTTCTTTATCAAATCCATGTCTTTAACGACTAACATCGGGTTGAGAAGTTCGTATCTTCCGACAAATCTGAATGGAAAACGATATTTTATATACCTGTAATGGATATCTTATACCAATCCTAAATAGGATAAAAGTCTTACCAGAAGTAAGCTACAACTGAGGGTGGCAGAACTCTTTTTGGTTCGACTTCGGAGCCACCGTTACATCTTTTTATGCCGCATAACAGCGGCGTTAAGCACTGTTGTATTCTTGTTGGAAAAGTTTGTTATGGGAAACATACTTACCGACCCCAGGTCTCTCGGGGAGGACTCTACTAAGCGGAGTTTGATTTCAGCGATTTCAGATGTCTATGGGCGGCAGCTACTACTTACCATCGATGGACTACATTCTCGTTTGCTACTTCTGAATACGTAAATCTATAAAAAAGTGCAATATTACCCCGGGGGCACAAGTTAGTATCCCCCACGAACGTGTTAAGTTATCACAGCCTTCGATTCCGAACAAAATAAAGCTTTAAACCAGTGTTATAAGGCACAAATGGAATATTAATCTTTGATATTTGTTGTCGTTGCTATCCCATCGTTGGGCGCGGGTACTCGGAGTGAAAATGATTTAGATTTACCGTGCTATCCATTTTTTTACAACTCGCAGGCGTGCATGTTTCCTCACGATGTTGTTTGTTTCATTCGTCGCTATAGCAAGTGACAAATAATTTCTAAATTTAATATTTACTGTCATATAATTCAATTTCATTATAACATAATTATTATACGAAAAAAGTATCCTGTTCCTACTTTTCTTCCGGGAAGCTGGTGTACAATTCCATGATATCGTCAACGAAGTGGGTTCGCCTCGTGAGTATTCCCAACATGTTGCCCACAAAGGGGAGTGGCCTGAGAGTCTTGACTCCATTTTTGCTAAACTTAGTGTAAATTTGCCGGAGGTACAGCGTCAACGCTGCGATGAGCACCACGGTCCAAATCAGGAAAATCATGACCTGGGGACAGAATACAAATTTATCATCATCAATTCATTTCTATTCTACTACTGGGTACAGGTAATATAAAAAAAGTTCTCAAGAAGTGTGTGAAGTCTACCAATAAGCACTTGGCCAGTACGGTGGACTATGGCCTAACCCTTCTCAGTCTGAGAGGAGACCCGTGCCCAGGAGTGGGACAGTAAGGGGTCGACGACGACTGGGTACAGATCGCTTCATAAGGTCAGAAGGTGTTATAGGTCATACCTTACTCGCTCATAAACCTCAGAATATGTGGTCAGCAGCAATATGGCGGTGACGCCCATGACAAATAGATATAACTGTCATTACTATATATACATTTAAACTGCACTAAAGTTTACAGACATAAAACGATACATGTGTTACACGATACGTTTAATACCTGTTGATATAAATGGGACCTTATTTTCATATTATGCAAGTCAGCTAAGGGAAAAATACTTAATTATTGATTTTTAAGTATATATCCATTGATTAAACAGTGATATGAATGTAAATAGCAATTAGCATTCATACCTCAAGTGTTTAAGTGGAGTGGAAGTGATATCAATTGCACGCAGGTCGTAAATGATAATAGGTTTTATTACTTCACGTTACATCTTGCATCTTGAAAAATTACAAGAGATTTTTCTTGATTAAACCATCCATAAGCATACCCACAGACATTGAACAAAATCACATTTTTTATCTATACAATACTTAGATAGGCATAACTCGTCCCTGGACGGTCGCGTGGCGGAAGATATAAATATGTACGTTCATACACATTGTATAGAATGATATTATTTTGTTTCGCCACGGCCCGTGTCTGACACGTACATAGACGTGAACTGTAGGTATAAATGCGCCATAATTGTATTTTTTCTAAAAATAATATCAGTGATTAAAGTAGTACGTTCATTATGCAGATACAGATAACCGCAGGTACTCCGATAATTTAGTATCACTGGCAACAGCTCCTATTAAGCGCCACTGCTGGGCACGGGTTTTTCCTACAATTGTGTTTATAATAAAGTCACCAAGAGAACGATACAAACAGATAGGGTGGTGGTGTCGCGGAACTTCTTAGTCGGTATAGATTTTAAAATATGATACGTATTTATAGTTTTTATCTACATTTGGTACTTTTGTCTATATTTCTCGTTTAGCTACAGTATAGTTCAGTTTTTAGTTCACGAAGTTTCAGCTGAAGAACAAATTTCGGTAGGGGATTTTTTGATGGTAAACTTTTATAATTTCAGAACTATGTCAGCACGCAACTTTTTGAAATTTATGAAATGAAACTCGGGAATATTATTTAAATGAGTTTCAAACTCACATTCGTTAGCGGTAATAAGAAGTATAAAAATCTTTTAGCGCGCGAACAAGTATTACTAGAAAAAGTAAGAAATAAATCTGAATTTTAGCACAGTAATAGTACAGGTTACAGTGTTTTGTGGTACACATTTTCGTTGGTAGAGTCCTTGTTTGCACCGTTTCTGATGTAGAGACAACATAGAGCGTGCGTAGTGTGTTGTTGACTACAGAGCGCCTTTGTGGGATCAATCCTCGACCGCAATGTTTCGCAATGTTTGAACTGACAGCCGAAACTCTCTTACTTGTATATATTTGACAGGCAAGTTACTCTTGGTCATTACTAAAGTAAAAAGATCTTTTTACTTTTGCAATTCTACGCTACACTACGAATCAATATACAGTCGTGAGTGAAATGACCTTAAATAAAAATAAACAAATATCTTAACCTAGAAAATATCAGTGTAGAGTGAAGCTCCGAACACTCTGAGTGGTAGATGGTGACCATTTCGCCAGGTTAGGCTTTATTACTTTGATCATGATTGATGGCGCATAAATACGAAAAAACTATTAGACTAATCAAAATCAATGAATAGAAAAAGAAAAAGTGATAATATTAAAATCCTATCTGAGGTCGGTTACAGATACGTTGCTACCTGTAAGGACTTAGTTAGAACGCCTAGGATAAGTATATCGCCTTTAC
>DWRA01002271.1:0-14445 GCA_018250295.1 Spathilepia clonius
CATCGTATCTGTGATCGATCGCAGGAAGTACTTTAGTCTAATCGGGGGTTTATTAGGAATGTTCACAACTTAATATCAAGTGTTCCCTACTTCTATACAACAAGAAAAAAAACTTTCAGGATCTCATCATAAATTGAATGTACACATTTAATGAGGCTTAACATAACTATCAGTATTATATACTAGAGATAAAGGTATGCTGTTTTTTTATTTTATAAAATCTTTCATACAAAGACACTTTCGTACAAGAGGAATTTACATTTGAACACGACAATCGTATATTTGTATTACATAGGGAAATCATAAATTTAGCATAACATGGTATTTCCGTAGCTACACTTGGTAATCATTTTCCGACAGTAAGCACAGCATCGTCCAAAAATATCGCTAACGTTTACAATAACGATTGGCCGCGGCGGGCGACGGCAAGCGACGGCGGGCGGCGGCGGGCGGCGGCGGCGGCGGCGGCGATCCCAATTATAGATAGCGCGGGTTTAGACTTGAGACGTCACAGCACTCGCCGATAACCCAACAATGAAGGTAAAGTAATTGCCTCCAACAAACAATGCTGCAATGAGGACGGACCGAAAGGTTAAGCAATGCCGAGATGACTCACTGCAGGTGAACTGCTCAGATATTCTTGTTACAATTTCCTAGTAATGGTGACTAATTTCCAAAGTCACTTGAAATAGAAATTAATTCCAATATGTGAGATAATGACCGCATATAGCTAACTTGATGGTAAGTGGTCACTGCCACCCGTGCACATGCTAATAACTGCGTATAGAACAGAGGTTCCACTTAAAACCAATTGCAGATACGTTTCACTGCATTACGACAAACACTACATTGTCATAAATTGAGAACTTTCTTTAACGGAAATATGAGATAAAACATTATTTACCTTATTTTGATCTAATAGATTTATGATCATTATGTGAGCTATAAGGCTGTCATTAGGTTTATCTTATGAATACAGAACATAATGCATACAAATATAAATAAATAAAATATAACTGCTCTATCACGACTCTACTTTCAAACGATAACATAATTGAACTCTTTCAACCGCAAGCACATTCAGCTCAAGTTTGTTTTCCCACTGTTAACTTTGCTTATTTTTCATTATAACTGTCAAGAGCTAAATAATTTAAGAAGTACTCGTACGCTTGAACTCCCAAATAAATAAGTTCAGATCACTCGGAATGTTGTTATTGGAAAGTACAATAATATAAACAATCTTATAACGAATGTCCCACTGTGCTCGCGGTGTAGCGGCCAGCTTGCACCACTTGCGCACCAAACAAATTATGATATGACAGAAAACAGTGAGTGTAGTGTACGTCGCTCGCTGCCTGCCCGTTGTCGTCATTGTCTTGGATTATAGAAGAAAAGACATCAACGCGCTCATTGCATTTGTGACTTGTAACAAGATTTTGTGGTATTTCATTAATTCGTTTAGTTCAATTATTCAATTAATTCACAAATGCGATAATTTAAGATAAGGTAAAACCAGGTTTTAGAAGTTAATATTAAACAATTTCGATCAAAATTCGCAGAGAAACTAAATGGTAACCAACTAAATGTGTGTTAGAACTTCACTTATCTTACATCGAGTAGTTTAAGCGAAATAACAATGATTGTTTCATACAAAGAAAAAGAAAAAAACTGAGGTGTTGATCTATAAAAAACAAGTCGTACTTTTTCTAAGAAGTGCATGTGTTAAAAACTAAAAAGAAAGCGTCATTCAAGCACAATATCTAATTTAAAAACATCTATCAGTTATCCAATAAAGCCAAGTCATGACTAATTCTTTCCACGAAGTGTAATAGAAGTGCGTGCGACAGTAGTCGTGACGGTCACGGGCGGGCGACGCGCGGCGCGGCGGCGGCGGCGCGCGGCGGCCGCGGACTAGAATTACATGCTCGTAAACGGACACAAATTAGATTATGTACGACAAAAACAAGCTTGACGAATCGCTACAGAACTAAAAACTTCCATCCCACTGCTCAACTTTGTTCCTTTTTTTAGGCCACCGGGCGAGACGTCGCTTACAGCGCTCGATTATTTTATTTGTCGTTTGGTATTGAAGGGCGATAGTGGTAATGAGTTTTTTGAGCAAGTTTCGTGTCGTGATTAAATGTACTAAACTTGTTAGGATGTAACTATGTATAAATTGTGCTACTGACTTTACATGTAGCATGTACATGTAGTTTTTATTTTATGTTTAACGCAATCGTTTTTTACGATACGACACGATACGATTTAGGTGGTTCAGAACGATATCTGTATGAATCAACTTAGACTAAAAGATTTAGATTTTTAGTTACGTTTTCACAATCAATTTTTCTTTCTTTCTATCTTTCTATGTAAAAATAGCTGTATAAAAGTAAGACAAGTTCAAATAACACTTTGTCAAAATTTACAAATGAATAATAACTTAATTATGTCTAAAGTAGATGTAATTCAGAAATATTTTTGCTGTTATTGTGCTGTCATTTCCTTATAAGGTATTTAGTTTATAGAAAATAAGGTAAAAGCTAATCTTACGTAAAAGCAAATTTAAAGTAAGTACGTAAAGGAAAGTATGAGGTACAAAACGGCAGATTCCAATAATTTATTATTTTATCAAGATGAACTTTTCCCAGCGATTACAGATCACAAATCGTTACGTTTTATATCTGGTTACAAAAAGCGGGCAACACTAAACAACCACTTGTAAAAACAAAACTGTAACAACTGTTCAGAACAGTATTCCGGTGTCAATTATAGTTATTAAAGCAGCCGTCAATTACTCGGCGCTCGTCAAAAAACCACATACATCGAAACCGCGCCGTATAAGGTCTCCGCAGTACAATAACAAGTCAAGTGGTGGATGCACTGTCCGACTGTTATTTGGACAAAGCGACAAATACAGAGTTTTACAGAACATATCCTTATCTCATTGTTTTAGTACGGATTCATTTACAAGTTTAATTGGCACTTTAGTAGTCTAACAAATTCGTACTGTGCCATGTTTATGCAAATTGTATGGCTTCTGTTCATAACTTGATAGCGACTACAACTAGGTTTAAATATTCGACCATTTTGAGTCCAACTCAAATATTTTAGTAATAGAAATATTTTTTTAGTGTAATGTGTGGTAGGTAACTGTTTTTATTCCTTCAAAGCTATGTAATTCATACTTTTGAAATAGTAATTATGAGTAGCATTATAAGTTAAAGTATAATAATTTTATCAGTAACAAACCGAAATTTAAACCTTAACTGTAATCCAAACATGACTTATAACTTACTTTGATAAAAATATAGTCATTTTAATAATAACGTTATATCCGGATTGTGTATACCCCATTTTCATTCTAGCGAATCGAACCCGGAATCGCATCATCAGGGATCGGGCGGCTGGCGAGCAATTGGTGAATCTCGATGACATGGGACGCGGGACGTAATTGGCAATCGCATGATATAATCAAAGGTCGCGTCACGCCATCGCGTAATTACGTATCTCAGTCGACGATTAATACGCGTGAAGCGTAAAAAATCAAAACAAACTACACAATAAGAGCTGTTTAATAATGGAGGGACATGACGCTGATAATTTAATGTTATAGAAGCATTTTGAATCTTTAGCTTATGGATGTCGATTTCTTTTGTACCTATTTAAATCCATTTAATTTAATGAAATCACAATATTGTTTGCCTCGAATCTCTAGTACTGCTTAATTCATTATTCAAGCCTTTTTGCGTTCATAACAGATCGTACTAAACACAAAGCAATGTGCTTGTAGAATAATTAAAAAGTTAAGTCGGACTCGATGTTCTTATGACAAACTAAATTAACATTGAATATGTGGAACATACTTTTTCGTATTTCTTTCTCCAAAAAAGAAGAAATTTTAGTTAATATCTTTATTATTGACTACTGAAGTTTTTTATATCTAAAGATACCCCTTACTTCCTCTTAATACAATATCTTCAATTCCACTATGTTAGTACTCCTAGAATACCATTAATTTGAACCCTTTCTACCATCAATTATCATTTCATGTAATTTAGTTTCGGCTTTAATGAATATTGATGAAGTCATTTACTTATCTAAGTCACTACTTAAACTTACAAACGAATAGGAGAAATTGTACTAATCACTTAATTACCCGCGTCGCTACCGAACTTCTGGAAGCTCACGGGAGCTTTCTCTGTAATGGTTCATTGTAATCTCAATTTTATTGTACTTTTAAGGAATTATCTAAATGCAGACCACCGTAGAGATGTATTACTATGTTAATATATACGAGTGCCACCAGGAAGGACTTAATTAGTTAAAACGGGGGTAATTAAAGCCATCGACGGTAATGAGCCGGGAGCCGCGTCGTTCGTGAGAGAGTTAAATTAACAACTGATATTTTTGTATTAAATTTCAAACATACCTGAATTAATGTATGATTTGATATATTATGTAATGAATGTCGTTAATTGCATTAAAATTATAATTTGAGAATAATTACAAAAAACAAATATCCAACTGATTAAAAATATAGCAAGTCTCATAATTTAATTCAGTCCAACGACATTCAACGACAACTCATACTATGTCAAAATCCGTTTGGGCTGCCGGGCATTCCTAAGAATGCATGCGCTCCAAAAACATTACCCTCAGGAAATTAGTAAAAATGGTACTGATTTCTACAATTACCTTAGTTAAATGCATTGATATGTGAATTTAAAGTGTCTACTTGATAATTCTCTAATACTTACTGACAGACAACATACAGGTAAAACCGGTGAATGTAAGCGCTAGAAATTCCTTATAATACAACTGACAATATATTGTTAAAAATGTGTACACCAAGTAAGTTTAATAAATATATTTTGTAAGGAAGACATACTTACTTATCCGAATCGTCTCAACTTAGTCCTCAGGGTTAGCGATGCATTTATGACCCGCCTCACGTAGGACTTATTCTTATCGAAGGTTGATTATAAATGCTCATGAGCGACAGGTGCACATACCAGTAGGTGAACGACTAACTATGATATAAGAGATGGTGCGTGCTCGTTTGCATCATATAAAAAACGTGTTGAAGAGCTACAATTATCGATACAGAGCTCAGTCGTCCCTAGGGGTGGGAGCGAGTCGCCACACTACCCGGTCCGCCGGCGGCGGTGCACAAAGCTCGCCTCAATTACAATAACGCGCCAATTACGGCAATTAACCGCGCGAGCCTCCTCCGTATCGATTACAGCGCACGGAACTACCTTCCTACCGGCCGGCCGTGACCGGCGCTTGCATAGCATATGTCTTTATAAACACCCAACAATAAAAATAAACATATTCTAAACAATATAAATAATAATAATAGTAACTTTCACATCACTCATAGTCCCATAATAGGATTTTTTCTATATAACGGGTGCCATTAACAAACACGAAGACGAGTAAAAAACACCCGAACCTAGAATAGATATATAAATTCACCATTGAGATGTTTGCCTGAGTGAGGATCGAACCTAGAACTCACTGCGTCAGACCGGTAAGGTGACCATTACCTCACGCCTGCCTTTAAATAAATAAGAGAGTAATCATTTGACACATGTAATCGCCAATCTTGATGGAAACATTTTAAAACAAAAAAAACAAAGTGACAATCCTATGTAGTATCCCGAATGGCAGTAGGATAAGTTAATTGCTGACTGACTGACTTGGCTGCAACCATTTCCACGTCTTATTGTTAAACATGAGTCTCTCCCCATAATTAGGAAACCCAAAAACTTTGAGTATATCACAGCGCTTAAGTGTTATTTTCTGAATGCTACTTTAACTTCCTTAAAAATACGCTTCTTTGCAGCACAGCCTCCTCAATCAGAACATAATTTAAAGATTGAATAAATCAAACAGAATGTTCAGGAGAAAACGCGAGCGAAAGGTAGTTAAGTAATAAACGTATAATCAAAACATATTTCAACTCAATCTAATAAATTACTTGCATTGAGGTAATTGAATACGTATTTTAATATTAACGTTGAGTAATAAAATACCATTTCCCAAATAAACGGATTAGTGGAATCTCCATCACAATCCCGCACACAATGGTATTGGCCTTCAATGGACATATGATAATGAGTATCGCTTGATAAACACGTCCCGCTCCTAGCCTATCGCGGTACATAGCTCCATTAGTATTATGTTTAAACATTCATACACGACAATATAATCTGTACCCCCCATGCAATATGAGCGGTAATCGCGTGTGTTAGAAATGAAGTAATCGGTGCTCTTGTGGTCAGGGGTGTAGCCTTCATAAGTCAACAATACGCTGTCACCGAATTCTGTAGCCTATCATATCTTTATTTATACGGTAATTGTAGAAGCAGAGGTTATCGCCGGCTTTACGAGAATTTCTCAATCAAGCACAGATGCACGCCGCGTCGCTTCGTAGCGTGGGAGGCTGTGTCACATATTATTATGTATTAAATAAAAAAATCCTCGACAGAATAGTTTGGGGCAGATTTAGAAGTATACTTGTGATGTAAACAAAAACATCAGATCTTAAATACAACGTTACTAATAGATTTAGAATATTATATACAAAAGTCCTCCACATATCTTTTTTTTATTAATCCTCTTATTCCATTTCGATTATTCATAATTATTAATAATTATAATATAATTAACATTCATCAAATTTTTTATATAGGTATGCAAATGTATGTTATAATGAAATAGTTAAGAAAACCTCATCCAGCTCCCGTCGCGCTATCTCGTCGTTTGGAAGAGCGGATAGGACCTGCGTGGGCGGAGGGCAAGTATTCCACTAAATATGACCTCCGCGCAGCACAACTTTTTGGATGTTACGACACCGCGACTGCCTCCAATTATCTATATTCAAATAATTAATACTGATTGGAAATTTCAATATAAAGCTAGTCTGCGAGTGGTTATAAAATTCTAATTCTATCAGACGATATAGGCAAAGTTTCTGTCAGCAATAATAAAGATGCACTTAAATCGAAACCACATTTTTTAAATCTCTTTTCAGAATCTTGAAGCGTTCTCGCCCCAAATAGGATTATCGTGTAAACGTAGGCGTCAGGCCATCATAACATATTGTATCGGATCTTGACCCTCTGACAGAATGCACCATTTAGAAGATGAGATTACAATATAAGTCGAAGCCGACATTCCCGAGTTCTGATCAAACAAAAATGTAACTTTATTGCCACCTATATTTTGATTAAATCAACATTCATTTAATTTTTGTTCTTCTGTAAAAGTATCTAAAAGTAAATCTAGAAGTATTTCATAGCTAGTTTATTTAACGCCACATTCACAATATTTCAAAATCGTCAAATAACTTTTACGTTAAGTATTTAAAGGATAAGTGTATATATATATACATAAGTACTAAGTATTTTAAACATAATGTGAAAATCTCTCCTGCTAATATTTACATTATGTCCTAAATTTCAAAACGATAGAAATATTAAGAAACCAAGCGTTAGCCAAGCGATAATCGTAGGGTGGACGACGGTCGTGAGTCGTGAGGTCGTGAGCTCCACAAGAGTCGCTGCGTACACGTGGCGTCGCCCGCGGCGCCACGACACGACTCGTCCATCATATTCACGCTCAAATTGCAAGCCAAAGATTTAAGCTTCAACAGGATTTAGGTGGGAAAGTGTGCAATCCCTCTTGACACAGATTTGAAGCCCTAAACTGTACCTTGCAAGACAATTTAAGTTAAACTATATTTGGAAACGAGACAAGTGCGAAGCACATAATGTTTTGCCAAATTTTATCGTTATCGTTGTTTATAACGATATAATACATCATAAGATTGACGCCAAAAACACAAATGATACACATATGTATATAGGTACCGCTTGTAACACGATGTAGTTACAGTGCAAGTACTAGCGAGAAACACAATTGAAACAAAAAGTAACACTGATGCAGCAATAAAGATAGCAAAAGTCAATAGTAATGCCTCCGGACGGACACATTAACGCAACAATAACTCAGCTGATAAAATCGCAGTGGGCGCAGTGGCGCACCCTGGGGGAACCACCTGTTAACGCGCGCCCGCCTCGCTGCAGCCAGCCCCACAGCCTGCAGGCTCTCCTGTAATGACTCTACTACAACTAACCTCTTCGCTTTGAAAGAAAATGTTCGTAATTTATTGTCCATTGCGGGCGAACTAAAGCACGGTGCTTCGACCAGCTTTTGTAATATTAAAATGTATAGCATCCATGAAGACAATGAATTTGGATCAGAAAATTATTGGTAGAGTAAAATATAGGATTTTATTAAAGCCATTACAGTGGGTAATGAACGATGTCCCGCGGCTGGCGACACTTTATGAAGACATTCTTCACGCTAATGAGATAATAAAATTGTTCGTGGGAAGTCCTCGCACACGTGTGCATCTTGATTATGCGCGCGCATTTTTTTAGCTCGCTAATGCTTTATTCGGTTCTGCCTTTCCTTTTTTGATGTCAGATGTCGTGTTTTCCTTATTTTAAAGGTAAAACTACTCGTACATTGCTCGAGGAACTAGTTTCGTTGAAAAATAGTTGACATGTTGGTCAGTAATAATAGTAATACACTATTGCGTAGACTACGACAGTAATTCTTCAACTGTAATTGATCACAATGCTAAAGGTCATTTTGCTTGTTAAAATGAAGAGTAATTTAAATAATTTAAGTCGAGACAATTATAAGAGTAATTTAACCAGATGTAAGTTTAGTGATCAGTTGATCTTTATTGTTAGTACATTAATTCTGTGTCTCAAAATGGCAGTAAATCAATTGGCAGGTCTGTGTCCCGGGAGTGGCAAGCAATACGTCACGTGTCGCAACAACCTGTGCCTGTTTGCGGCGGTGGTTTATGCGAGGGGCACAATAATTGGCATATCTCTTAATATCGCGGGAACGCACGACAACCGCCCACAACACCATTATACAACTAGGATTTCAGACACTTCGTATTTCTTAATCCTTGCTAATACATAACACTCGATTGCAGTCTTTCCCAGCAAGTTCAACTCAACAAAATTATACGATTATATAGCAGCGATTCTTTAAAAGATATTTAAGGATAATAATTGCTACTATCAAAACCACTCCTAATTCAAATACATATCTTTACATCGATCAGATAAAAATAAAAATATTTTATTAAGTAGAAGTTGAGCTACAAAGTTGAATACACTTCAATTTGTAATTAGGACTAAACAAACGAGCATAGGAATTAAACAAACGAGCAACATATTAATTTGCGACTTAAATAATGTTGCAAGCTCGAACGTTCGTAACATTACAAACATAAAGCTGGATGACTAATGAATATATACCGCAGTGACAGACGGTATTAATTAAAGATGTAATCTGAAATCGCAAAGAGATAGAGATGTCTAACTAGTCGCAGAATAAGAGCAATGACCTTTATACAAAACTATAATTGCGTATGTACCCATTAAAGGAAAACATATATGTGTGCGATTGTGAAGCCTCCGCCAGGAATAAACTTCCTTAATCTTCAGTACAAAATTGCAATAGTGAGATAATGCCAGTTGCGCATGATTTTAAACAAAAATAAGTAATTTTACGAAAATTTTCGTGTAGCTAGTACTGAGGTTATACAACCCTTATGTATACTAGAAGGAAACAGAATGGGAGAAAGTCACATAGAGATGATAAAATCCTTTTTTTCTTAAAAACTCGTAAAGAAACTTGGTTCCATGAACGTTTAACAAAAAGTAGAGCTTAGGAAGTTGTCTACAGCGATTAAAGAGCGTTTACGACACATATATCATGTAACGAAGGTGCTATTATTTTTAAAAACAATTCATCATGCGATGGATGTATCGAAGTACAGTAATGGGACCATAAACATTGGGTAGGTGAGGCGGTAATTTGCACAAATCATTGTATTGGACGACGGTTGCGACAGACTGACTCGGCTCTTGCTTCATTGCTGCTAGAACTGTTTTGTAAAGATGTTAATTGTGACGGCCCATTTTGGTCCAGCTAACGGTCAAGCGCCAGTATAGATACCCTACAAAATGAAACATTTATTTACGCTCTCGCATATCTTACATGCATGACAGGGAATATATAGGCATATTATCTATTCTTTAAGCAATAGAAGTAGCAAGCGAGCGTCCAGACAATTTGATAGTAAGTAGCTGTACCGCCGCCCATGTCCATGGGACATCTAAAATCGATCTCAAATAATTTTATGGACATCGGTCCCAGATGCTTTGCTACCGTCAAGGACTAAGTTAAAACGCCTCGAATAGGTATGTCTTCCTTAACACAGCCTTTAAATTATAAGACAGCAGCGCTTAATACTGCTGTTATTAGGCAAAAATAAGTGCGATATTGGAGCCTCCCGAGTCCAACCAACCACTAATGGTTTTCTACCACCTTTGAATAGATTGATCACTATGCGATGATGGCAACATACCTCTTGCCAACAGATTAATTTCTACCTCTACACTCGTTTCAATAATATCCTCAGAGTGAATTGTGATTGTATGAAATCTCCTACCTATAAAACAAGACAAGATATCTTGTAGTTTTTTTAATATCCAGATTTCAAAAGATTTAAGTTACACTTCAAAATAGACGTTTATATACACAGATACAACTCCACCCAGCCTTTGTTGTTATGAAAATTGAATATTGAACATTTGCATTACCATAAACATAGGTTTCTCGACGTCATGTAATTTGCACAAATCACCGTTGCTGCGTCCGGCTGTGGGAGTTGCGGCTGTTACGACAGACCCTGAGGCGAAGCCTTTGTCATACTATGACATATGAGAGGATTGATGCTTGTAGACAACTCAGCTTATTCCGAATTGATCGTTTTATGACACTCTAAATTATGTGTTACGTTATTACAGGCGCAATTCCTTGTGAATTCCTCGGAATTAATTCCAATAATGCAATTATTTCTCCCGCAATGAGTCTAAAGGGTACGATGTATTAATAACTCGTGAGAATTGCAATATTTAATGGTTACTATCAAATGCACAATATTTATATGTCAATATTTTGCACGATACAGTGCATTTATGTAAAAATATTAAGTACAATATCTACCTAGTATCAATGCCCAAGGCCGATAATGACACCGGAGGCAAACACACAGTACCTTCTTCTTTGTATCGGTAAATCCAAATGCTATACGATACTATAATTATATATGAGCAATTTTACGTAACCTCCAACCAGCAAGTGTTTGCGTAATACTCTAATGAATCTGTATATAGATTGGTAAACTCCCAATTATACAAACGTATTGGTTTTACCTACCAATGTATTTTTTACACAGATTTATTAGTATTCAATAGTTTTTACGAATACATTATGATATAAGCACTTTTGTGTGAAGTAGGATTGTGGGCAGCGGCTGCGGTTGGCGCGATTAGTTTAAGTCGCGATTAGGATGCATGACTTGCTACTGTCCGCTAGAGCGGGGAAAATGATTAAACAAAGCTTTTTATTATTTATAGTATAGCTGTTATTGGTAATTGTATGCACGGGGACAATTGAAACACAGTTATCGTTATGAAATTTGTGTAGGAAACGAGCATGCACTATATATGATAGTTTATAGTAACCTTAAGTGGTTCAAACCAGAACACAGCAGCATTTAACTCCCGTTCTTAAAAGAAAGAGTCGTAAAAAAAGCCATGTGGCCATTGGAATTAAACTACAAAGGTTTGTACCACCTTTTTATGATAAAAAAAAAACAAAATATTTTAAGACGTACAATCACTCCATACACCGCGAACTAATACGAATGGTAACGCTTCATTCACATGTTTCATTAATATTATGTTGTTTGATTATAAAATGTCTCCATATATTATAATATGACAGAACCTGTTTTCACTATTAATATATTATAAGCAAGAACATTTAAAAAGTACACCAATTTGTTCGATGTCAAAGCAAAAAAGTGTAACAGTTAACTTCCTGTCTCAAAATGAAATTACGCGTCAATTGATCGGAGAGCCGCCGGCAACTTTAACATCACTACGCGGCAAAAACATCTCCAAGAATTCACTTATTTAACGCCTCTATCCCAATTTAATTCGGCCATTACGTGCGCGCCGCCGCCGCCATTACGGACGATTTGTTCAAAACTGAGTTTTATATCATTAGGATAAACGATGCAGTAACCGCACAGTCATTTGCATTTACCGAGCTTACCTTGTGGGGCGAGTATGTACAGACAGACTATCGTTACGTTTTTCGTAAAAATGTCCAGAGAGTCGAGCTAACAAAAACAAATCTCTTTCATTATTTTCACAGCCTACAATTTTCTTTCCTACGTACAATAGATAAAAATCTAATTTTTTTTTTAACAATTTCGTCGTCAACCCATCAAACTACTTATTGCGCATACATAAACCTCTCTTATTCTATAAACTTTAATATCGTTTATACTAAGATGCGCAAACATATTTTGATGCAATAAGGTTCATATGTAGTACACTACATATTGACTGACTTGAAATCTCCCTTCTGTTTAGACAACATTCTAATAATAAATAAGCTAAATTCCCGTCGAAACGAACAATGGATTAAGAATGTCGATACGCCGTCGACATCGCTCGCGCTTGTCAACCAGGTCAGTAGCCTAGCGAAACAGCACAGTATAATTGATGTTAATGGGTTAATTTTTATGAGTTCTGTTCCTGAGAACGGATCGCCACACTCGTGTCACATCTAGTGACTGTACGCGACTGGAATTCGTTTGTTGACACTCCTCTGCCACGACACTAACAAGTTCATTTAAATTGGATCACACATTCATTAACACGCTGAAGCAAAGATATTAGTCTTCATGCCTTGAATCGAATTAAAATACGTATCCATCTAATCTACCTCTCTGACGCATTCCTATAACTGTTGTTTAACTTCTTCTTAATACTCTTATCAAATCGAAGTCATTCAAAAATATTTTTGTAAATTCGTAACTATGATCAGTGACATATTTTATATTTCAGCCTGGCGTAAGTAAGAACGTAATTGTAACACCACTTTCTCCGTAACTATACAACATCCGTTAGTTATTTTTGACACATTAGATAGACAGTAAAGTTTTGTAAAGTGTTCATCCGTACTAAGCATCACAACCTTTAAAGAAAAATCAGCCAAGTGTGAATCGGATTTGCTTATTGAGAATTCCGTTGTATTGCAATACTATAATTATTTTAGGTACGCGTAGCTAAAATTTTCTTTCTTTCTTTCTTTCTTTCTTTCTTTCTTTCTTTCTAAAATGTGTTTACTTTTTTCAGATTGAGATCGCGTGAAGAACACGAGTTCAACTCTTATTGGGCCGATTGATTACTATAATTTATTATTCTTTCTGTTTCTTTTAAGTTTGTTAGGTAATCACACCAAGATCACCAGAGCCGCCATATTCTGTTAAAGTATTCGTGTTAGAGATATGACGGCTATATTCTGAACAAAATGTTAACTGGCTGGCTATTTGGGTTCAAAATAAAAGCACGTAAAGATGACAATTGACGTAATGTGGGTCCGTTCTGTACAGAACCCTAAAAACTATCACAAGAAACAAGAAAGTCATGCTTTTATTAAACTGTCATCCATTTTTCGATCCCGCTACACCGCCGATAACGCCGGCGAGCACTCAGCGAGATAGCGCGAGGTGTAAAACGTTGCCAGCTAATGAGCGATAGTTAAACCCTACGCCCTCTGTCGGCAGATAACAGTACTATCCATAACCGACAACTCCAATGTTGAAACTGATCGAAGTGGGACGTATACGTACACTTATCGGCGGACATCTTACATTCTTCAAGTTGTTCTGTCAAGATATTACTTCTATTTAATTGAAGCAGCAAACGAGCATCCAATTGACATGAGGATAAGTCCATCAATATCTGAAATTATCTGACGTTGTCTGCAAATACGATGGTACTCTCTGACAATTAAGTTTAAACGCATCTTTAAATGTATCTGGCCCACCACACTTCAAGCGAGAACACCGCAGCGTTCAGCACTACCGTTAGAAGATAAAAACAGGTACGATGGTAATGCGTTTACTTTGAAACTTCAGAGCACTACCGCACATAAGACATATTACATAATACACTGTGAGAAATAATAAAGAATACAATCCTTGTTACCGTCCGTTAGCTTCTCTTCTAAGCATGACCTCCCAGAAGAACCCATGACATATCATAACCCATGCTAGCGAAATGTAGTTTTTTTTGCTCATACACATATTAGTTTCTTACAAATAGTACATGTTTTTTAAATGAACCCAGCTGGGACATTGCAATATAAAAATTTAATACTAATATTTAGTTTATAAAAATGCATCATCGACGCTTTATACACTCACAGCCCCACAGTAGGATTTCCTGTGTCGTGGGTGCCATGGACACACACAAAGACGAATAC
>DWRA01002272.1:0-14443 GCA_018250295.1 Spathilepia clonius
TTTTGGCAGTGTTGCCAACAGTTAAACTAGCTCCCCACCAGATTCAGTAGTTAAAACCACCAGAAATCCACTAACAAAAATAATCCTTCATATTTTACTCAGTAAATGCAACTGAGTTTTACTAAACCACTAGAAAAAACCACCAGCCACTAAAAGTAAAATTTCGCCACTAAAGAGAAGTTGAAACCACCAGCTTTAATGGTAAAACTACTAAGTTGGCAACACTGTTAATAACCGGGCAAGTGTGAGTAGGACTTGTACACGAATTCTTTCAACTTAAAAATTTGTTTAAACAATCATTTATCAAAATCAGTACCGACAATTGAATGTATCTCATGAAACAAGCATAACATTGAAGCAAAAATATACACATACCATGCATTTCAACTGCCAATGCACAACATCAAGAGATTTATTAAGTTATTTTAAACCATAGACGTATTATAAGCGTTTCTGTTTACTCGTGGATATCAATGGTCTATTGTCTTAAATAATGTAAAATCTGTTTATTGCATTATTATAAAAAATATATTTAACATCGTTACACCAGCACCTTTCACTTGATATATCGAAGTGTCTGGCTGGGGCGGACAGACAGACAGACAAATGAAAATGCGAATGATATTATAAGGGTTCCGTTTTAAAGTGAAGGTCAGTTAGCCGGTCGGACTTGTGTCGCAAAATACCGTTAAATTTGAATCGCTAATTTATACATTAATATGAAAGCGAAGACATTTCGTACCTTTTTACCTTTTTGATATATATATCAACAATCTCGTTTTCTGGAAATTTTATAGTTGAGGGTTTTGGGGCGATAAATCGATCTAGCTAGGTTTTATTTTCAGAAAATGTCATTTTAACTGTTTTCGTCGAATAAAAACCTTCTACAATATCATCAGCATACGTAATAAATTTCGCCACCATTTATAAAGTGAGAATAGCTCGGTCGGGAAACCGGGCGCCTTAAAATGCAGGACACTCCGGTTCAAATTTATTCGATTGTTTCTTTGATTTTTGTATTTTATTCAAGTTTTTTCTTCTTGTGAGAAAAACTTGCAGTCGTCACTTTTTATTTCAAATAATCGGTATTTATATTATACATTATTCATATTTCACCATATGTAATTTGCATAGTTATAAATAAATACGATTCCAAAAAACATGATGTACTAAAGAAATACCGAGTTTTTAACAAAAATACCCTAAATCTAGTACCTGGATATCCAGGTACTAGATTTACGAATAACAAATGTAACGAATATATTACAATTAAACAACATAAAACCTTCACTTTACATTATTGTTACTAAGCGTGTAAACATAACATGGCAGCACTACAGCGGATGTCTACGTCAAAAAATGCACTATTGTTTTTAAATGCAGCTTAGTCAATTAAACCTCTTCCTTTATCTTTCGTGCTTTTCAAATATAAGCTTGGTCGTGGATACAAACCGATTTCGGATTATATATCTTATCAAAAATAAAATATAAGATATTGAATTTCAGAACAATTCATGTTATACTGTAGGCAATGTCAATTTAAGTTTTATTTTGGTTTAATAAAATAATGGTTGTATTTTTGGTAACTCGTAAGTCGTAATTAATCAACAACGTTTAAACTAAAAATGCACGGAGCATGTCAGCACGAGACCATCGCGCAGCGTTTGTTGAGCCCCAGTCGTCGTCACACCAAGGGAAGTGCATACTCCCAATTATTTCAAATGATCATTGCATAAGGTTATAAATGTGTGCATTTGTTATTACAGCGCAGAAAAGAAAAATAACGTAATAAAGTAATTCCTATGCATCGAGATACTGATAGTATCTACATGTTCCTCTATATGCAGGTAATTACACGCCCGTTGGTAACAATCAGTCTATCCAATGTCTACAATTGTATTGTCTACTAAAATTCGAAATTTGACCATTTTGCGTATCTAAATCGTCGAGTTTCGTAATGTGATGTGCAAAAATCGGTGTAGTGCAATTATTACTAACGGGAGTTAGTTTAGTGTGAGCGGTCGCAACGCGGGATGAAGTTCGCGTAGAGCGACTACGAGCCACTACGAGCACGAGGGGTGCACGCCGGGACGGCGCTACGCTACTACGGGCTACGGGCTACGATTTCGGTAGCCCTGCTACGCTTATTAATTTGTTATATTGAAACGAAACGTTGAATAAATTAAGTAACAGCTATCCAAAATGTTTAAAATCTTTATAGTGTATTTACGATTACATATTGATATATTAGTATAACAACTATCTTTAATTAGTTAAAATTCTATTATTTCAATTTTGTTCCTCATCCGCTATGTATGTTAGTCATGCTTTATTTTGAAAATGTCCCAGTGTGGAATATTACGGTTACGTAGGTCGCTCTACTGTTTGGTTGAACATTGTTCGATGTGTACATAATATGTATAGAATAGTTTGATAGGGTAATACAAACCTGGCATACCGCCGCCACGTATCGATACACGGAAGGACTACTATGGATTTGCACTCGTAGTGCAGTTAGGCTAGGTTAGGTTAAGTCTAATGTGACCTACATTAAAAGTTAACTTCAGGTAAAAAAAATGCTTATTTTTTCAATTAATTTAAATCCTATTGCCTTACGGAAGTTAATCTGTATATGAAACATGAAAATACTTATTTCTGTTAATTACTCAGTTAATACATCAGTTTCTTGCTGTTAATTCATCGTCAAAAGCCTGTACTTGTCTATTCAAATATGAGTGAGTGAAGAAATGAGTTAGCTGATGCGTGTCGTGTGATACAAGAACGTGCGAGAGGTTGCAGCGGCGGCGCGGCGTCGCGGCGGCGCGGCGCGCTGCGCGGCCGGCCAGTGATCGTGCCCGCTGTCCGCCGACCGGCTGCTTACTAGTTTCGGAACGTCCTCATCGAACTTAAATATGTTCACGCTTACGAGATTACCTATATCCAACGATTCATTTCACATTTGAGGGTAGTTTCGGGATTTACGTTTTTCCTTGTATACGGTAAATATTTGGTTCGTGATTCTTATTTTATTAAAAAATAAACGGAATTTTTTCGAAAAGTGGTTTCCATGGCCATAGCGTCAGCGTCGTCTCCGGTGCGTCTCCGAACCTGGCTGTGTCGGCGAGTACTTGGGGCGTGTAGGTAGCGGGGGTTGGAATATCGCGGAGCGCTACTCGGGCGCCGGGGGCGGCGCGGCGCGGGGGCGTGCACGTGGCGAGCGGCGTGCACGTTGCCGCCGAGCGTGCCGCGCGCCGCACGCTCGGTGCCACGTGCGGATCACAACCTACGGACGCGGCTCCTCAATCCCGCTTCGCATCGCCCCGGGATCGGTCGCGTCGTCGTCGCGCGTTCTAAGCCGCCACGATTGAGCTCGTTACCGCGGAGGTGAACAGCGCGCAGTCGCGATGCTGGCCGGCACGCCGCCTGGATCGTCACGGCTACATCGACATGGGGACGGACTCCTCGGCCTGGGGCCACCCGCCACCGCAACACCACTTTCTGTCGCCGCAGCCGCCGCCGCCGCCGCGCGCGCTCCTGCGCCAGCCGCCGCCAGGTAACCGTCCACACGCACTTCAACTTTTCTTTCTCCTCCTTGTATTGAAATGGTTTCGTCTTCATTCAGTACTGCTGAGATGGTCGATCTTGATGAATTCACTTATGTTTGGATTTACAAATTACAATTTACAAAACAAAAACGATTTACAATGCCATTTGTTGTCAAAGTGTATGGATGGTGACATTTTTATATTTTATCATCTGAAAATTGTTCCGGGGAAATTTGAACTTGACATTTTGTATCTGTGTAAATAAACCGTTCAACCTGTTTAAATCATGATGGAGTAGTATCATGTTAGTCTGTAATGATATGTTTTGTATGCCGAGGTCGAAATATTGAATAAAACATGTGGATATATTTTAATACACTAAACAATCAAACTAATCAAATGTGTTTAATTATTAGGCACAAGATTAAGCACATAGAGTACTATGAGTTGTTTATGTCCGTGGCGCTATTATCGCACTGATGCACCTGCATAACACTTGATACCAAATAAAGTATGTAGAGGCCACGAGCCCACCGCCGCGGTGTCGGCTCGGTACGAATGTTTAGTGAGGCACGCGGGAGTAAGCAATCGCAGTGGCAGGCTGCCGCTATACTTATAGATCGACAATGCACGTATTAAGTTACGCGCGCGTGTGGCCGAGTGTGACGCTGGCCGCTTAGAGGTGGCTGAGCTTTAACGGCGATGTTATTGTGTAAAAACAAACACAATGACACCAAGAAATTGGAAAGTGATTCCAAATTTACTAATTATATTTTGTATAACGTAATTTTATGCGGTTGTTATTTGTAATTACTATGTAAATATGAATGGTTCACGGCCACAGTTCATCAAGCTGGCTAAATTCAGACCGCACGTCTGGAAATTAAACCGCGGATAACTGCCAGGTTTTCTTACGGTATTTTTTCTTGGTTGTTAAAGTAAGTAACAAATAAAATGTGCATTACATTGAGCGAAATTAGACGCGGAATATAACACTGAAAATAATATGTCCAACGAGATAAATTTGCCTTATGTTTACAAGTACTCACTAATGATTCATACACTAATAATCGCCTGAGTAAGGTGTTTTTGAAAATCCTCCCCCACGTGAGATTGAGTTAAATTTGACTCGAGCCATCCTCCTTAAATGCTTCACGTAATTAATGTATGCCTCCTAACGCAAATCTTAGTTATGGGCCGCATGCTTCCACGTAGGGGTCACACATACCGTCCGCAACCCCATGAGTCTGTTTATATTCGCCGCTGACGACAGAGAGGGGATACTGTAGCACTATTCTGCTCCTAAGTTACAGGCACTGTATGCATACCAATGGCATTTTTTGTGTTTAAGTATTAAAATGGTCTCATTTTAATACTAATATTCTGATTTAATGTTTATTCAATTCAACCATTAATTGGATATTACGGAATAAATTGGCTCGCGAATCATTAGTATCGTAGCTGACATTTGAGTAGATAATAAACATTAGCCTCCACTTCGAGTAGTGGACGCAAATGATAAATGTATTTAAAAAAAAAAAAAGTTCCTACGTGTAACTCCAGGGATCGCAAGTGTACCTTTCTTATTTATAGAGAGAATCCCCGCTGCAGCATACATACGTAGCCCAAAGCAATTGTCAAGTATGTTTATATATACTTTGAATTGTAAATTGTTAATTTTTTTTATATGTTGGGGTAGCAAACGAGCATGCAGTCCACCTGATGGTAAGTGGCAACCGCCGCCCATGGATATGTGTAATCCACCACAGATAAGACTAGAATCATTCCTGAAGTCTACCACAAATGCGTTACTACCCTTGTGGACCAAGTTGCAATGTCTCAGAAAAGAAAGTCTCCATTTCCATTCATACTGTTGTTATTAGGCAAAAATAGGTGTGGTGGTGGTGCCGCCGGAGTTGAGTCACAGTGGGTCGGAGTCACAAAGGGTTTTACACCTATATATTGTAAATTACGTTACTGTATTCATTACGAAAATCCGAACTGTTTTGTGTTAGAACAAAACATTCTATAAACATCTTTAAAAATATATCACTATAATAACGATAATTGTCAAAACATCATTGATTTGTCGTTATTGATATGACATGTAATATAATTTTGTGTTTAGGTAATTTTCACTTTCCAAGTATATATGCACTATGCAGTCTCATAAAACCGGCCAAATGCGACTCAGACGCGGAGTCATGGAACGCTGGCCTAGTTAAGTCGGGCGAGCAGTACTAACAAAAATTATCAGAAAACAAGCATTACATTATAATAAACAATAATACTATACATCTCACCAGTTATTTGAAGACCCCGGTTTTCCCATAATACATAATATAAGTAACGAAGTATTTTTTGTGTTTTCTTTTACTTTGCTCCGGAGCCCCAATACTTTCGGATACAAGACGAGGGACTGAACAATTTTCAGTTATTTTCTTAAATAACTTTAAGTTCTTTCACTTGAGTATTGTTAAAACGTACATAAGCGTAACGCTTGCAACAAGAACCTTAATTTGATATGTCAAACAGCACAGTCGAAAAATTAATTGTATATATCCTACGTGTGTATCAAAATTCAACTTAAGCCATAATTAAATTAACTTAAGCCAGTTTCGGAGAAAATTTGATGTCCAGGCGGGTGGGTCGCTCCGGTTATTCGTTTTGACCTATGGAAACCTAAAAATTTAATTTTATCTTTATTTTTATAAATTTAACAATTAATCTTCAGTTAAGATTCGCAGGCACGAAAAAACTGTATGAAACGTAAATATGTAGGAATCAAAGCGTATTCGAAATCGTTAAAATGAGTGAAGGAGTTGCGCCTCGATGTGTGGGTGCATGTGCGAAAACCCTCATCGATGCGTCGCTGACGAGTGCTCGTGTGAACGTACAAGTGCGAGCAGATTACAGATGTTATTGTCGCACCGCACGAGTACATCGCGCGGCGTTATCGCTAATTAGCGGCACTAATTTGAATAAGTGGTGCATCGAAGGCGCGATTCTGCCTGCAGAATAATGACAATACTGATTATGTGACACACCTTATGTTACATATTTATTATATTTATTGACGCTCCGAATAGGACCAGGTATCGATTCTACAATAAACAGTAGTATATGTCTTTCGATCTACGTAATGCGTCATTAAAGGTTAGTCGCCCCGTGTAAGGGTCCCAACTTGTATAGGCGCTAGAAGCAAAGTATAGAGAACTTAAATATTTTGAGAGTCGAGTTCCCTATACTTTATTATTCCTTTCGTTCATTTCTTCATTTCGTCTGATTACAAAACAATTAGAAATACAATACCATTAAGTTTACAGCGTGACCGTAATGTATATAAACTCTACATATACATTGATATGTTTGAATGATGTATTTATACATTTCCCATTATAGTAATATTATGTTTGTTAATAAGATAGTTCTAGCATTGAGCCGCGCGCCGTCCGCCTTGCGTATCGGTATCCACAGAGGGGAGTGGTAATTTCAGTACTCTACTATCCCGTCGTGGTTCTGTAGAGTTTAGTGACTCCTGAAGAACCACAGCCACACCTGATCCCTTATAACTAAAATAGAATTCATTTATACGGGAGATAATTTAGGCCTCAGAGGTACTAACATTTGAGGTCGACCTGGGGCAGGCCTGTAGTCCTGTCTGGGGTTCCAATCTGGTAGGTGCGAGTTACCATCACGTGGACTATATGATGAAAGTGGTAAAGAAATAGAATATCTTTTTTTTCTATGACGTTGTGGTAGCAAACTAACATACAGCTCACGGGATGGTAAGTGGCCAATTTGGCCCAGGGTTATGTGTGAACTTTATATAGAACAGTAGTTCTGCTTGAAGTGGAACATAGACGCGTTGCAATTCTCGAGGAATAAAATGGTTGCTTCATATGTGACATTTTTTCTTTCTATTATTTTTTTTATTTAATGGAGTAGCAAACGAGTATACAGTCCACCCGATAATAAGGCAACTGCCGCCCATGGATATTTATAATCCACCCCAGATAACACTAGCATCCTATCTGACGTTGACCACAGATGCGTTGCTACCCCTGAGGACTAAGTTGGAATGCCTCGGATAAGTAAGTCTCCCTTACCACACCCTTCAAACCAGAAGACAGCAGCGCCTAACACTGCTATTAAGCAGAAATAAGTGGGGCGGTGGTGCCGCCTGAGCCGAACCACATAGGTTTCTACCACCCTTAAGGTGAGCTAACTACCATATAATTACTAATATATTGAAAGCAAAAAAACTTTCCATTGCAAAAAGGTACACGGCTTTGTTTTATAGAACTAGTAAAACACAATATTAACTCCTGGTTCGGTAAGATAATTGGCCTAGAAGGCCGCTGCGAGTCGCCGGAGCGCTGCAGTAGGTACCCTAAATGTACAAGTACACACAAATATATTTAACAACAAATTACAAAAAATTAGCATAATATCGGACATACAATTTTCTTGATGTTCCAATAAGTGTTTACCTTTTGTTTTATTATAACTTTGCTCTTCATACGCGACATCATTTGTCGGCGCATTATTGCAGTGTTTTATCTCACACTTATACCTTATACGTTCTTCTGTATGCCAGTGCCGATCCCGTAAATAACATACATACAGCCGTTTCGGATATTTGCTCAAATGAACAGGCAGACAAGTATTTTAATAATGGTGTTTTTATTATAAGTACTATATACATGCATATATTTTCATACGCATTCAGTAAAAAGCTTTTATTTTACATATTTTATTTGACATTATAAATGCACTCTTCTATTACCTATACTTATTTTTATGAAGGAACTGGTTCGATTCTCCGCTAGGATTTTTTTTTTGTTGTCATTTTAAGTAATTATGTATCCTTGTTCCATGTTGAAAATATTAAGACATATCCGTTCAAACTCAGATGGTCTTCATTCACTAAAGGTCTTTGTATATTAAACGTTGCGTATGACGCAGGCCGGCAGGCGTCCCCGAGCAGTAGGTATAAAACTGATGCTGATACATCTGAGTACATAGTAGCGTTTTATTTGTGCGGGAATCACTATTCATATTTATTGCCCTTTCACCCTGCGCTTGACAAGAATTGACGAGAGCAATCATTGTCACGGGCACTAGTCGTGAGCAGTGGCGTACGATCGCAGGAGGCAGCTATAATTGACATCCATTAACGCTGCGGACGCTGGAGTGCGCCGAGTGCTCGGCGTGCAGGCGGTCTCGTCCTGCCGGCGACTCCGTCACTCTCGCCACCTTCACACTGCCATTCCAGTGCACCATGATTTATTAAGTGCCACTACGTCACGCTTCACCTGTGGCTGAACTATTCCGCCTGCATAATGATATCTCGCTTATATAAAATAAAATACTGCAGTTTCCATATTCGTTGGCAGAAGGGACTTTGTAATATAATCGTTTCGAAACGATAGCGGGAAGTTAGCGGCTAACCTGTAGCGTTCTCATACTGAGCCTAACCGATCGACATCATATTGAAAAATTGGTTGCTTGAGATTTACTATCAGAATGAATGAAAAACATGATTATTTTTAAGATTGAACAATTTTTTTAAGTTCATGTATCATTACTTCCCAGAATTTGTTCCTTATAAGCGACACTATCCGATAGAGGGATAACACAGGTGTTATTTTTTTTTCAAATTAAACTCGTTCAGGTCCCGGCTAGGTAAATATATTTTTAAAAATCTATTGACACGGTTCAACTTTTTATCAAAATCGATTTAGTAATTCCTTTCAGCATTCTTCCTTAATTACTCTGTATAGCTTAGAGTTACATATCACTTACGAGTGAATAAATGAGAACCGAAATTATAGTAAAAAGCTAAACGTGCCGCGGTGACCACCGCCCACACACTCATACATGTAAATACACAATAGAAGACTTACAAAAGATATTTTCGCAGCACATCTCTTCCGTTTTCTTTTTATTATAGTACATTCTTTTAAAAAGCAAATACTTTATGTAGAAGTAGAATTATGGAGAAGTGAGTTAAAATGGAGACCTATTAAAAAGGACAGAGGAATTGACCAGAAAAATAAAAACTATCCGTAATCAAAACTATATTGGAGGGAATCCCAGCCCAATGCAAATTTATTGCTACCTCACTTGGCGCTCCTGTCATTCCAAAGTTAGCGACGTCGGGTTTTATTATCTAATTACAACGTATTTTAGCTGTCTTTGTAAATATCTATTCCAACGCTATGATTCACTTTGTTTCACTCACAACAAAAATTTGGTAAACTTATATGTATAATTGTAGATTTTGTGGTTATATTTTAAATATTGGATGATATAAAAATGAAAACTTTACAAAGAGACATTACAAACAGTTATTAAAGGGTCACACGTTCTATTTGATCTAATGAATAATGAATAATATTTAATCATACGGTTTTAAATATTCTAAGTAACATTTAAATCGGTGCGATATTTTTACATAATACTCGAATGAACAGACAGACAACTGCTAGAGGTAGTTGTTTATATACGATGTCTCTAATAATTTATTATAACTTTATACTCTGAAAACAATGTATTTTTTTAAGTTCTCAATTTCATTTCTACCTCTTATTTACTTCCTAGGAGCCTCTAGAATAAAAGTGTCCCATAGCCACCTCATTCGAGCCTCCTCTCCTGCAAGTGAAATCATATCTTATTAGGTAGGGAAAAAAGTGTCTTCACACATTGAGACTTTTTTTTTGTTTAATTTAATTCGTCTATGGCAACATAACATAACGTATTGAGCCGGTTTGTTCAATAACTTGTTGCTATTTTATGGTAACCGTCATGATTCCGCTGCTATAATTTTTGGGATTGTTTACCAAAAATCTTCGACAATTAGTTTTGACAGGGCACTCGCGATCTCACCTTACACGACGCAGTTGTTGGGAGGACGAAGCAAGCTAGCCAAGCTCTGTACTTGTTTAGTGTTAATACGATGAAACAGTAGAAGCAGCACAACAGTTGTTGGCAGTAGAGATCGAAGTGAATGGTTAAACCCTGTAACGGTTACTTGTAAATGATCTTCTTCGACTCCCATCATCATTGTCATCATCATAGGTGCAGTGATATCGAAACCTAGTTGTTGTTTAGTACATGTCTAACTTGTACATGTTCACTAGTTGGCCCGATCACACGTCAAGTCCTATGCCGAGACCAAACGTGATGTCACAGGGCAGGGCCAGGAGCCCGGGACCACTTTTCAAGTCTACCATCGAATACATGGTAGACAGTCCAACGAGACATATGTAAATGTGTTCCTTCTCACTATATATTTATTTAATTGAAAACGTTGAAATAGACTATATGTATATTAAAATACTCAAATTGAAACATTGCGTAAAGGAAGGGCCGCTCGCCTCGGAAATCGCTATTATTGGAAAAGGTAGTATTGGGGCGTATTTTTCGGAGATGTACTTTAACTTATTCTAACGAAGGGGGCGTTTTTGTTATCTATTATTGTAAAAACACGTGTTTTGACGTAGAGATATAAGCTTGAGGTGTTTTTACATAACGCCACGCGCCACGTGGGTGGCCGCCGATCCCATTGTGATCGAAATAAAAAGGGAACAGGCAAAATGTAACCGCGTCAAAATTGAAATGCGTACCTCGTAACACTAACCACGCCGTCCAACAGCCTTCAAAATCTAACATCAGTGTGTCGCGTTAATGATAATGAAACATTTAAATTAGGTATATAATCCCATCAAAACCATGAATGTGGAGATAGGAGCCGAGTTCAATATTAATAATATTCGTGATTGTTGATTTTGCCGACAAAGGAATTGGGATTTATATGGGCGCCAAGTTCTTTATATTATTCTAAAATTTTAGTAACCAGAATATATAACATTTAAAAAAAATCTTAAAGACAATTATTTTTTTTACTACAACTATAACCTTTGCTACATAACAATAAAACATCCTAAATTGTAACAATCATTTATTTATACAAAGCATTTATTTTGTAAATGTTGAACTTGTCTCCTATTTTCACATTCATGTTTTTGATGGGATATGATTACTATGGTAGATAAATTATTATTATTTATCATTAAAAAGTTAGTCACCTTTTCATATATGTATATGTATGTTTTCATCTTTTTTATGACGTAAAAGTAGCAAAGTGTGTGCAGTCCCCTCATGGTAAATTGTTACTGTCGCCCAGGCACAAACGTAATCAACCTCAGATAAGATTAGTCTTTTTCTCTTTCTTCTTCCGAAAGACAAAACGGGGAAAATTTTCAAAAGGTACCCGGTACCGTCGCACCGACACAGGATTACGTGAGATTTTTGTCCACTTAAACCGCCCCGGTGGCTATCTTCAACGCTACAGGGACAAATATTAGAGTCCTACATGAGCTGAGCCATAATTGCGTTAATACTCCTAAGAGCTATGTTAGAATGCCTCGGATACGTTCATCTAAAAAATAGGTGAGGCGCTGGTTCATCTGGTGTCCACCTTCAGAAGCCGAAGAATCTATCCTTTTTTTAAGTAATAGTTACCAACCTACATTTTTAAAGCGTTTCATAAACGGATATAAAAACAAGATAAAACTTGCGAACATAATTAACTGTGTCTTTGTATGTACCGTACACTCTTGTGTTTACAAACAGTCAAACAATTATTATACAATATTTTCGAATATTCAAACATATGTGGCAAAGATTAGTAGTAATAAAAGTGTAATATATAAATTTTTTGTATACAAATTGTCTGCAATGATGTCGGAACGCCGAGTCGGGGTCCTGCCACCAACTGTATATTGTGTTTTATAACTATTATTTCTTGCCAGCTAAGCATGCTGAGCATAAAATAGTTTAATTTTTTTAAATCATATTATTTTCTGATTTTTTTCCTCTGTATACACATTTTATCTAGCTGGACGACAAGTTTCAATTTTTTAGGTCATCTGAAACTAGTTTAGGTTTTTGATATACAGGATATCCCGTAAGCACCACGCCAAACTTGAGGGCTACATAGGTTAGGGGCTGACCTCTCAGATAAAAAAAATAACTTGGTAAAAGTGTCACGGTTTTTGAAATATCAATTGTTTTTCAACTTTTGAAAACTTCAGCCCTTTACATCTCTTTTCCTTAACTGCAGATACAAGAAAGATTACACGGTTTAATAAAAAAAGTAAAAGTAATTAAGTTAAAATATATCAAGGAACCGTGAAAAAATATGGACTATTTTAAGATCAATAAGTTTCTAGTATTTTTTCCCCTTTAAATATCCGCGGTGAAAAAATGAACTGACCTATAACTGCACATTACTTTAAAATCTTGTCTAGTTAACAGAGTTTTCAGAAATGTACCACACATAAGATTTAGAAAAAAAGTTGTGTTTTCACAAGCAAGGGGCTGCCACATACTAAAGTGGGGCTATCGGGTTTTCATTTAAATTGTCCTTCTTGCCGCCCCAGGACGTGATAAATAGTACAAAAACACATTATCACCTGATTCCGACATATTTATGATAGTCTAGACTTAACCTTATTGTCATAATGGACCACTTACTACATTTTTGTCGAAAAAGATAGTGGCGAAAAAAAATGACCCTCCTCTTTTGTCTACCTTCACGTTGGTATAAAATAATTCCTAAGAAGTTCCACTATTACCCTCTTGGTGCTGTCATCAGATCCTCGTAACCCACCCAAATCTATTAGAATCATTCAAACAAATCGCGTAAACTTAAACTCGAGAGGTGTTTGCTAATAGCTACTGAAGACCACATGAGCCCAAACTCGAGGGATTTACTAAGTACCATTAAGCAGTTACACTATCCTTCATCTGACCCCAACATCTGATCGGTTCTAAGATACCAAATGATTGTATATTATTATATATTTATTCAAACTACATAGACATTCAAAGAGCTGTTTGGACTCGACTATTATTCGAAGGTTAAAATGTGACTTCCAAAGATTTGTTTACATTATTTGTTCGTTTCCTATTTTGTTATAAATGAGGCTAATATAACGCGTGTATTTAGGTAATAATGTTCCTTTTGTACTATTTAGCACGTCCTGGGTCGGTAAGAAGCGCAATTTAAATGAAAACCCGATAGTCATATTTTAGTATTTGCTTGCAAAAACACCTTTAACTTTTTTCTTTTCTAAATCTTATGTGTGGTACGTTTCTGAAAACTGTAAACTAGACAAGTTTTTTACGTAATGTGCTATTGCAGCTAAGTATATTTTTTTTCCTTAAAATAGTCCTTATTTTTTCATGGTTCCTTGATATATTTTAACTAAATTACTTTTGAATATGATAGACCAACTATCCGATAAGAAATAAATAGTGCATTAACTTTCTGGTATCTGCAGTTAAGAGAAAAATATGAAGAAGCATGAATTTTTAAAAAGTTGAAAAACAATCGATATGTCAAAACGGTGACACTTTTACTACGGTAATTTGTTTTATCTAAGAGGTCAGCCCCTAACCTATGTACTCCTCAAGTTTGACGTGAAATTTACAAGACACTGTATTATAATTATATCGTTGAACGTATAAACTTTTGATTTTCTATATTGTCATGGGCATTGTTGTCCTTGGCGAAGAGTGTATGGAAAATTCAAAACCAAAAATTGCATCATTTTTATATTCGACTCAGGCGACACCACTGCCACACCTACTTCTGCCTAATAACAGCAGTGTTAAGCGATAGTGCATTCCAATTTAAAGAGTGTGGTAAGGGGGACTTCCTTATCCGAGGCGTTCCAGCTTAGTCCTCAGGGATAGCAACGCATCTGTGATCCACCTCAGTTATGGTTGTAGTCTTATCTGAGGGTTGATCATATATAGAATGCAATGGTGGGACGCGTTGGAGGTTGTTTTACGCGGTCGTAGTTACAACATTTCGTAATATTTGA
>DWRA01002273.1:0-14437 GCA_018250295.1 Spathilepia clonius
CCACACCCTTCAAACCAGATGACAGCAGCGCTTAACACTGCTGTTATTAGGAAGAAGTAAGAGTGGCGGTGGTGCCGCCGGAGTCGAACTACAAAGGGTTCTACCACCTTTAAATTATTATTATTAAAATAACATTTTTATAAACTAATCCTAGACATTTTAAAATAATCACTAAACAAATTACATATTTTTCGTATCCTCGCCACATCATCTCATCTAAGAAGCGTGCTAAGTTTCGAAAATACTCAAGTATTACTTTATTAAGTTAAGGGTACTTTTCAATCACTTACCCCTGAAGTTGTTCTGGCGTCGTAGAGATCTCTTTAACTTCTTCCTCATTCGCTTCTCCCAAGCTATTTCTGCAGCTATAAAAATATTTAAAATGTTTTATACATTTGTAAAAAACATATTATCAAAATCACCACCATATAAAACATAAAAAAGCTACGACAAAACAGTAGAGTTTTTTTGTTGTTTTTCAAGTGATTTTCTCTGTTTTTGTTTTATTTTGAAGCTATCACGAGCTTTAATGATCATTAATAAAAAACACATTAATTACAGTAAAAAAATGCCATTTCTTCTTTTATTCCTCGCTTTCTAGTTTTTGTTTGATTCTGTTTATTGTATTTCTGTTTCGTGCAAAATTTCTAAAATTTACTGAATAATTTCGACCGCTAGGCAAAAACTAGTAACAATATAAATATAACATAGCTTTAAATTGACTTAGTTGATTTCAAAGGAAAATATAAAAAAAAAATATTATGATAAAAACAAACGTAAAATAAAACAATAAAACGTAAAGCCAAGTTCATCAAAGGCATGAACTTTTGCATTGACTATAAATATTTGTATGCCCGTAGGGTTAGAATAAACAATACTTTCTATAAAAACAAACAAAAACCCGTAAACCTACGTTCACAAATAAAGATATCATTATTATTATTCCGTCATAAGATGTTAAAATTCATTCCAAAAAGTATAAAAAAAAAACACATTTATAATCACTATTTACATAGTAGGTACTTATTAATGCGTTTATAGTCACTTTTCCAATATTTTTATCATATAAAACTAATAGCAAACGGGCATACAATCCACCTGATGGCAAGTGGCAACTGCCCATGGACATCAGAATCTGTAAACAACCATGTTCTACGACCTACTACTACGTGATTACACCGTCATTTATTTTCCCCAAGTAAACCGACGCGAGCGAGCAACATAAACGTGAATTCACAACATACCAATACGCTCCTTCTCCATAATATCAATCTCAAACAACTTGAACGCGTTGAAGAAGAGCTGAGCAATGTCCTTTCTGATCTCGATGACCGGCACCTCCATAGCCTCTTCAACCGCCTTGGAGAGCTCCACGTACGCGGTGTCGTAGCGGAGCGCCATGTCGTCGACGTGAAGGAATATTGCCTTGTCCACAGTGTTTGAGACTAGCGCAAACATGTTCTCTGAGAGCGTTGGCTCTGGTGTTGGTACCGGTTCTGTCGGGGACAATATTACTTTGTGATTTAATAGTATAGTCCGGCCGGTGAGAGAATGCGTTTCTGACTTTTGTCAATCGGTCATGACATGACATGATTTAACAGACAATAAGCGATACTGTTGTATTTGCAACCTAATAATTATTTTCTTGTTTATTATAATAATGTGTTTCTTTGTAATAGCAGAAAACGAGGGTATTGTCCACAGGACGCTAAGTGGCCATTGCTGTCACTGGACATGTGTAACCAACGTTAGATAGGATTGTAGTTCTACCTGAGGTTTACTACAGACGGTTTCTATCTCTGAAAAGTAAAATGGAATGCCTCGAGTGTATCCCTTTGCAGCACCTTCAAAACCAGTACAGTAGCTTAACACTGCGGACTGGCATCGCATCTGTAATTATCTTTAGGTCGAACCGCAGTTCTATGGAATTGGTTACTGACGTCCACGGGCGGCAGTGGCACTAGCCAGAAAGTCGAATGCGTACTCGTTTGTTACTGCTCTTTCTTAGAGACCTTGAAGGTAGAACCTTTTGTGGTTCGATTCCGGCAGTACCACCACCTCACCTACTTCTGCCTATTAGCAAAAGTATTAGACGCTCCTGTATTTTGGTTGGAAGGGTGTAAGGGTGACATACCCGACGCATTCCATCTTAGTCCTCAGGGGGTAGAAACTTAACGGTGATCGACCTCATGTAAGACTCTAATCTTATATAATCAAATCTCTATCTAATCTTATATAAAAATAATAATAATATAATCTGCGAAATTGCTCCATCATCAGGCTCTAGTTAAGGATAACGTGTGTATATACTATTTACCTATTGACACTGTTTTGATAACACTAAAAATACAAGCCTGCTGAAATTTATTGAACACTTATGTACTTTGCAGAGACTCCTGGTTGTAACATCAAGCCAAAGGTACCATACTATGACGGTCATATTAAATTTGATTAGCATACGCAATTTCACTTCGATTCTTCAATACGAAGCATATTATAACAGCATTTTATTCTAAAATCGTTGCCGGATTGACTCGGACAAGAGCTGATAACCTTCAAACAGCTAGTCAGGTTTTCTTCAGTCACATCTAGGAACACTTTCGATTAGACACTCTTTCGAATAAAAAAAACCGCATTTAAAGCGGTCCACTCGTTTGCGAGCTACGATGTCACAGATACACATCCTAAACTTATAACACCCCTCTTTTTCCGTCGGGGGTTAAAAAATATATCCATACTGGACTAATATAGTGAACTCTCCAGATGTTATAGAAAATACATTATGAAGAGTTATTGTCCAATCAAAACGTAAATTATTCTTATTTTCAAACAATTAGGTTTAAGTTTAGGTTATGTAACTGCTGAAAGTATCTTTTTATGATAATCTTCTGACACGATAAAACGTTTTTTAACTTAGAATAAGACTTTTTGGGCCAAAATAGCACTGGAAAAATTAAGAGACACAAACCAATATTTGACTATGATAAATTGCGAACTATTTATATTTGTTTCCAATAGAACGCTTATTCTGTTTAATTTGACTGATTGTTGAGTTTGATTGATTTGATGAATTTGACTGAATCTCGCTTAACGCTTGCAATATGAGAAGTCCAGAGAGGGATTTTTATAATGTTATAAAATATTCGCAAGATACAAGTTCTAAAATAATGGAAATGGAAGTATTAACTTGCAATGCATTACATGTTATTTGGTCTCTAACTATAGCGATATAATTGAATATCGAATAAAATAAATATTTTTATATACAATTTCGTTTTACCTTAATGTAGTGATATGTCTTTGAAGGATGTGGTAAAAAAGAAAGGTAACAAAGAAAACCGTCTAAACATTCAGAGCTAACAGCGCTTCCCTGATTGACACTAGACACCTCAATCCTATTTATATTTAATTACAATAAAGGCAGCATCGATCAATGACTATCATATTGTCTGCATGATTCTTTGCTGCAGTAATTTCATCAAAAGTCAAACACAGCGGAGGTACGTTTGCAAGTAGTTAATGAGGAAAATTAACAAAAGTATGCATACAAGTTTGCTAGGAATTCGTAGAAACGACGCGAGTAACGAGCACCTTCAGATACTGGGAAGTTGTTAAATTCAGTTACGCAGTGTAAACTGTGCAAGTGTTTCATAAGTGTGCATGTGCAAGTTACACTCAGTTCGAATAAGTATAAAGTTTGTGGAAGTCTGCCGTAGGGCGTGCATGTTTCAATAAGTCGAACGGCTTAAACGCGAAACCTGGCGTAATAAGTCAAATAAGTCACATCTGATTATTGTTTTTTATTTTTAATTATCGATGTGTACCCTTTGTCATTCGTAGTAATAAAATAAATACACAGACGACAAATACGACTACTTTATATTATTAATAAATAATGTTTACATTACAACATTTAAAAAACGAACGTACATACGGAATACCTAAACTTAGAAATAGAGTTATTTTTTAAAATAACTAAATATATAAATATTGCGATAACTAATAGTATATGGTACTGTTCTTTTTGAATTGAAATGTACTGAAAAATTCCAGGTTCCATCTGTTAAAAGACTATAATAAGTTTTGTGTTATTAATATTACAGTTTCGCAATCCCGTTGTTTATATTTTTAGCAGTGGAGTTTTTATAATAAATACTTAAAAATATTAGGTTTTAATTTTTGCTAAAAATGCCAGAAATCCAGTTAATCTTTTGGAATTTTCATCGATGAACTTGTTTGCAATCCAACAAGTAGTTCGTTCATTCGCGATTTATTAAAGTGTTGAAAATCCTCAAATTTTATTTCGAATATTTAAACGATATTCGAACATCTATAGGTATTTGTGTACACATTCGGCTGGATACTCACTAACCAGTTGTAACTGTAACCGAACTGATACAGTGACGTGCTTTAATGTGTACACTATCTGACTATCTAATCTATAACTATCTAAAGTGTAACTATCTTCGCTCGCAACATCCAGCGAGTGCTCTATAGTGGTGTACACAGTTGGCGAGCCGCAACCATAACCGAGTAGATACAGTAACCAGATTCTAAAATGCGACGGACTCGCGAATCTGTTTAAGCTTGTCATTGTGAAGCGCTCTCGGCAGGCCCGCGAGCTATTTACATTCTGTACTCCTAGGAAACGCCTCGGAAAAGTATTTCTTTCTTGCACCTTTACACAGCAGCGCTTAATACCGCTGTTATTAAGCAAAAACAGATATATCGGCAGTACCACCGAACCACAAAGGGTTCTACTTCCTTAAAAACTGCTACAGTTACAGTTACATGCTGCTAATGGGTAAGCGGCTTTAAGTATACGAAGTCGTGTTAAGTGCGCGGCGAGACTTTTAATTGCATGCTACGTTCAAGTGACTGCGACATGGGCAGTTGCTTTTTGTTCGAGTTTCATATTATTTCCAATTCGTTACATTTCTCAACTGAAGACAATTGAAATTGGACTATAATAATAATTAGAAAGTTTTTTATTTTATTTTTCTTGAATTTCTCTTTAACTCTACGGGTAGTTTTTTGTTCATTGATGATAAAAGTGGTAGTTTTTGTGTTTCTCAGACGAAGAGGCCACTTTGCCATCAACTCGAATGCATATTTTGCAAATTCATAATAATCATATAAATTTAAGTTTTATTTTTTACGCCCATCTTTGTATTTTTGCAATATTTATTATTATATAATATTATATTTTTATATATCTACACTTCTAAAATTAAGCTATCGTTAAATTAATCTTGACAGCCCAAGAGTTCTTAAAAAGATGGCGCCAAAAAAGTTTACGTACATCTGTGAGATGTCATTGTTTGAAAGATTTTTTTTATTACTTCTTACATTTTTAAATTGATAGCTTCATAGTAAGGTTTCACAAGTTTTATACAAGTTAAAAAGTCTTTTCATCAAAATGAGCACCTGATCTAGAAATCATACGATCGGGCCTGAGGCTATAATTTTGTCCACGTTTTATTACATGTAATGTGTTTTCGAGACATACATTTAACTCAGTTTCCAATAGACTTTTCATTGCAATTTATGTTATACTTTTAATAGAAGTTAATGTCAAAGGGGCAAATAAATTAAGTCTGCTACTATACTAGCTGTAAAGTAAAAATACAGCCCAAGCACTTAAAGAAGACTATCGCTTGTAGTCTTTATCGAACTCCAATATACATAGCATGGTGCACCTCTGAGCGTTTGTCGCTATAATGACCCTTGTTTACATGTTATGAAGAAAGTAATATGCTTATATTAAACTCCGTGTTTTGTTTTGTCGTATCATGCTACTTTGTTCTGGTTTAATATGAAAGTTTGTACGAAGTAACGAAGAAAATTAACTTTTCAAAAGATTTGTGTTGTTTTATCATTGGCTACAAGTCTTTTATCATATGGTTGGGCAAAACGGATGGACAATAAGATTTCTACAGCAAGGGGAGGTAAATAGCATACTCCGCCACATTGCTCTAATGCGGATTGACAGAACACGATACGATTTATTGATCAATCTGTGTCGGTTTTTATAAGTCTGGAGTAGCAATCGAGCTGTACACTTGATAGTGAGTGGTCACTGTCACTCATATGTGATCAAGTGCATGTAGAAAAGGTTCTGTCAAAAGCCTATCATAGTTAACTTCAGGCGATCAGCTGATTCAGCTGTTCAGTCAACAATATTTTGATGGTATATTGTGGTAGACATATAGGAATTGTATGAAAACGGATTGTTATATTTAGGAAGTGCGAAATTAAACGTAATGAACTTAAAAAATGTTAGTATTCTAAACAGCGAAACAAACTTTTATTTTATTAATTTCCATAAGATACGAATAATTCAATAGGAAATTAAGCAAGTAAATATAGATTAAATAGCAAAACACAATTAAGCTATAAAGATTAAGGCAAATATTTCATGAAGATTTATCTCGGAACGCGTTTGGCGCCAGATATTACAATCTTATCAAATACTACCTAATATGTCAGTATAATGATTTATTAAATATTTGTTAACATTAATATTCCGGTATCAAAAATAAAATAAGTGAAAGTCTCAGTTTTACTCAATTTCCGTATATATAAAAGAACACACCGAGTCATACATATAGTCATCGTTTATATACTCGCATTAATCGAAAATTGTAAATTTAAACTAAGTGTATTTGTTTATTTGGTGCACTTTCACAGCTTAATGCATAAATCGATTTTCAAGAAAAATTGTTTATTCTTAGATATTACCAAGGTGTTGAACATAGGGTACGTTTTATTCCGATATCTTGGATAAAATTTCTTTAGTATTCCAAAACATATAAGTGTAGCATTGGAAATTCATAAGATATAAATGACGCTTAACGTAATCTTTTATCATGATAGCTGAATTAAATCAAAGGATAAATTTTGAAAAGATACCTTGGACAAAAAAGTTTGTATACTCAACTCTATATGACATGTTCGTATGTAACAAAATCTTTCTACGTTGTGCCCTAAAAAGATAATGCTAAGCATAATGTGGTAAATATTCATTAAAAAATAGTATACCCACATGTGCGACGCCGTGGATACAAGCTAGCATTTCAATAGCTTGGTTTGGTTTATAGTGTCCTCTTATTAATTTTGAAGCTGGTTGTTGTTTTCATTAAAAAATCTTTGAAATATTGCAGTTTTCGGTAGACTGTAATAGGAAGGTTTTTATATAAACGAAAAAGAAATAATATTGTCGAAGAAAACTCGACAGAAAAATGAAAATATTAATAAAAGCCAGCCTATCATAAAGATCGTGATATTGTTACTTATTGTGACTTCCTTTGAGACAAAGGAACGGAAACAAAAAGCATTCTTTAAACACAATAAGTCATTTTTCGAGACTGGACCACGGGTGTCCTATTATTTAACAATATCTTGCGAATAACTTTACCAAGTTACATGCTGAACCAATTTAAACCTTATTCATCATACACTATGATCGTAAACAACAATTCGGTTTATCTGATAGTAAGAATCCCGCGCTAGAGCAATTTAAACTATATCTTTAAATAACAAGGTCGGTAGTTGGATGTGAATCAATTGGTCGTGTAGTCTTGGCCAAAGGAGGCCCAGTTTAGTGAAGTTGGTGGCAACACGCCAAAACTAGACGCCGGTTGACTAAATGGGTCAGTAAGGCTTTTTCTTGTGAGTTTAGTGTAAAATATCGGAAAGGGAACGGGTAGCTTCCGAAGACGTTTAGAAGCCTCGGTTTGCTTCAATCTTAAAGTAGTGGCGGGTATATTTAACACGAACTGTGTTAATGTTATTGATTATCTATCAATTGTAACAAGGAATTGATTTGATTGGTCGGTTTGTATATAGATGTATGTTGGTATACATACTATGGCAGCAATTATGTTGAAGAGAAAAATAAAAAATAAGATTTTTTTTCTTGCTTGCCGTTAACGTTACTCATTCATACTGGATATTAGTATTATACACTTTACTGACACATTTTTATATAATGAAATTTCCTAAACCATATTATGATATCGTCGCTGCCTACATCAATGAAGCTCCTATCGTAGGACAAACAATATAAAAGCGAAAGTAATTTTATTCATTCATTAACGTCATTTATTCATTCATTTCAACAGTTATTAATTAAGCAAACACTATCACGGATCCTAACAATTAAGCTGCACTGACTTCTATAAAAAAAGAGTAAAAGAGATAATAATTACCAAACTGATCAATACACGGCTTTTTGTTACCACAATATTTTTAAAGCATAAATATTGGTTCGTTCAGAAATAAATGATTTATTAAACATACACTTTCACTGCCCACATCAATTAAGCCCCATTCACTCCTATCGTAGATAAGGCTAATATAAAAAAAAAAAACCCAAATTAATTAATTAACGGCTCTTTGTTGATATATAATTTTTATGTAGTTATATCGTCCAAAAATAATTTATTGAACTTACACTATCACTGTCCTCATCAATTAAGTCCGCTTGTTTCCCATCGTGCAAAAAGCTAAGGTACGAGTAAAAGCCAAAACGTAATTCCCAAAATGATCAATTTAACGAGTCTTTTTGTCGACACAACTTTTTTGCTCCATCGGCAAAATTGTTCACCGGCCGAGTCGCCATCGTGAATTTAATTTCGATTCCGACAATTTCAGGGACTTGTTTCACTAAATCCTTTATAACGATATAAAATAACTTAGATTTATACTTAGGTACAGTCATCATAATTTTTTTTTCAAAGCTATATTATTAATCTGTCATTAAATTATTGAATTGATTAAATCGATCGATGTCTAAGTCAAAGTGACAATAACTTATCACGAAGACAGTAATTGATGTGATCATGGAAATTACTTTGAAAGTATAAAATCCGCGTCAAAATATTGGACATTTCCTACATCAGTACGACATATCTTACACTGACGACTGCCATTTCTTTAGTTTAGTACTAATGCAAATTAATTAAAATAAAATGTACATGATGTAAATTATTTATGCTTAAGCGCCTTTTTTCTTATTCGTTAATAGTTTATCGTTTATCCATATACGGTGCGGTAATTCGCTCACATCGGACCATCATTATGCAATTGACTGCACGAAAGCATGAAAATTTTAGATTTACAGCCTCGGCCCTTTCAATAATTCCCCGTAAATATTTGAAAAGGCCACGAATGAATGTTATGTTTTCATAGTTTATGCGAAAATTGGTTTGAATATTGCTTTGAAATTGATTATTGCTAACGCATACTTCGGTTAGTAAAAGTTCAATTTATGAAGTAAAGAAAAAATATTTTACCGTGCTAACGAGAATAAAATAAAAATATATTTAGTGCTACTTACAGTTACTACTTACTTACTTAATACAAATTAATAATAGCTATATTGAAACAGTTTGTCCTTAAAATATAGTATCTTGCAGGTTATCGCTACTGGTGCGTTATCTTTCCTGTCTCAAATCGCGGTTAAGATTGTGGCCCGATTTATGTCGTTAAGATTCGGATAATTCTTTTGAAGTTCCTTCGTGATATTTCCCTTCATCGTTCAAGTGATTCTCAGATTCAAATACGTAAATGATTCCAAAAATAAGTTTAGCTAAAGTTAGATTTAAATGAATTGGTGACTGAAAAACGTACAATAAGTGAGAGCTTCCAGAAAAGATTTAGTCGAGTACCCGTCACTCTTTCTTCATGCTATATTTTGCCGTAGGATGAACTTCCATCTAATGAATTGGACACATGATGATCTTCTACTGTGTGCGCGTTACTTTTTAACGCCTGGGTGCTATGGAAGAGAAGTGGACATTCTCAGGTATTTACGGAATGTTATGACTTGGGACTCTTCCAAAGATACAAAAAGAGTTTTGCTTAAGTCCAACAATACTGACTACTCCTATGACGTTATAAATCCATACTACGACGATTACTTTTCATTACATGGTCTGTCTAGTTAACGGCTACGTCATTTGTACCTACGTAAGATCTTCATTACACATGAATGGGCTAAGTGGGTAGTAACCAAATGTTTGTTGTTATTGAATTGAACAGTCAACAACGTCAGTCAATTACAATTCTCAGTAATGAGGAACTCGCTAATAATGTCAAAGTCGTTACTACGTAGTTTCTAACATTGTTGTCTGGCGCTAACCATTGATAACTTGTCCAATTATCAAACAAAACCTTACCTATACGTACTTGTACCATATAGAATATAACTCCGGTTCGTATACTTCCGACAAATGTCATACCAAACGAAAGTGAAACTCGCGTACGAAGAGACAACAGTAAACATTTTCAAGTTTTTATATTATGTATGTCTATTACGATTCAATAAAGCAAAAGCCGCAGAAAATTATCGGTTCATTATACATATGTGGACTACCCTTTATTATTTTTTATTTTCAGTATTATTTGTTGTAGTGGCCAAAGTAATTCATACTACAAATAGTCAAGTGTATATCTATTAAGATTCGAGAGATAGAGTACTGAGATAGTCAGACGTACTGACAGCGGAATCTTATCAATAGGGTCCTATTTTAGTCCTTTGGGTACAGAATACTAAAAAAAACAGCTTATCGATAAAACGTAGAAACACACTGAATTATTCATATTAATCTAGTTTACGCGAATTGCAAACAATTACAATACAAATCATGTTGATTATTTTGTGGAAATAACAAAAACTCAGATAAATCGTTACGGCGTTTTACGACATTAAATGCTCAGAACAAACATGTTATAGCCATCGGTGGAAATATAATTCTAAATTACGTTAAAAGTTCAGATCTGTAACATTTAGGTAATCTTGCTTGTTGGTTCAAGCTAATCGTACAATTGCAAGTTGTGCTTCCGTGAAATGTTTACGAGGTAGCCTCATAATTCTATTTTGGTCTAAACTTGTTAAAAAATGGACTCTTACTTATTTCTCCAGATTAGTTTTTTAATTATTATAACATTTCTATTTTCAATACTTGAAGTAACATTTTTATAATTTTAACAAAACTGGATAGTTTAAATAAAGATATAAGGAATAAACTTAGAGACAGATCTAATAAAGTAATTATAATTATCATTAACAGCACCTCAGAATACACTGTTTACGAAATTGGATTAAGAATTACAAATTGTACACTGTAAATTATACGAAAAACAGTAATATACATATATATTTCATGTTTCCTTAGATGCAGGTTAAAAAATTAATTATCATCAAAAATAAAAATAAAAAACATGTACATCCCGTACTTTTTTATATTAATTTTAAAAATATATTCCTATATTTATAAAAATATTATAATTATTCTACTTCAAATATTTTTTCAAAAGCCTCTATAGCGTGACTTTTATTCAGCGACAATTATAATTTACAATGCACTTTTTATCGGACAAAAATTATAAACCACGTATCATACGAACTTATGAGCTATATACGACATACGCTTCCATTCAACAACACATTCATTCACAAACATTTACACATCAGAAAATAGTATGAAGAGGTCCCTTATCCGAGTGAACTGAATTACACCGCCACTCCCGCGCCAACTGACTCGCGAGGATCCCATGCACGTGTCATCAGCTAATATGAATGTTGCAGTTTAGCAGCTAAATCGGTCGTACTAGATTCTGAGTCACGTCAGATTTGCTGTCTTTTTGTGGCATTGACGGTTGGTCGAACATGACGTATCTTTGCAGTAATAGATTCTAACGTACACTTATTCATGCTATTGGCGACAGGCTACCTCTACCCTCTATCTACTAAGAGTAAATCTCTTCTTACAATTAAGCAGGCACATAGAATAGAATATACTCAAATCTAAGCCTTTTTATAGTATTGGTAAGATATCGGTTAATTATTTTTACAGGTGGACGCGGGATTAAGCTTAAATAAGCTATAGGCTCATCACGCTGAGAAAATTTATCATTCATGAACATAAACATTAGATTAGGTATTTCGGTTTTAATTTAGTATTCGTTTTTATTTTCCTTGTTTTTATTAATAATAATAAATATATAGTATAAAATAATAAAAAAAAACATCAGACAAGTCCATATTCAGTCAGGCTATCCTGTACACACCTGTACGATAAGCAGCTTAAACGTAAATACACATAAAAACATTTACGAGTATGTTAGTGTTTCTTTATGTTTTATGATGGAAATAGCCATGCAGTTGATTTAATCAAAAAATTCTGCGAATTATGTTACCTACCTCCAAATGACAATATAAAGTAAATACAGAAAGATAACGTTTTTAATTAGTAGGATAATAAAAAAGTCTACTAATTTTTCATGCTAGATGCGACATTTCCGTCTCTCTTCATCAATATGCGACTCGAACGAGACAAATAGCAGTAGGGTGAACGTAGATCGTTGGGGACACCACTTATCACCATTTAGCGTCGATCGCCCTTGTACTTGACTTTCAGGGTTCAGTGCTGAAAAGTTGATGACCAAAAACCGTCTCGTATGTACTTGTAGTTTATTCTTTATAATATTATCATGTTCTAGCTTTAACCTGGCTAGAACCGTTTGTCATTTGAATGCAAGTGGACCACCACCACGCTCATTTGACCTGCAATAGCAATGTTAAATTGCTATGTTTGGATTTGAAGGTTGTGGTACGATACGAGGTATACCAGCATAGCTTACATAAATGTAACAATGCACCTATAGTCGAACTCAGGTAAGATCTTATCTGTGGTTGATTACCACTGACCAGACCAGATTAGTGACCACTTACCATCAAGTGGACTGTACGTTCGTATGTCGTTTCTATATTGAAGTTGGCAGAACCGACTTTGAAGGCACGACCGCCACACCCATTTCTTTCCTTTATAGCAATAGCAGTAAATATTGTTGAGCTTTGCTCTGAAAGGTGTCTTAAGGAATACGTACTTATTCGAAGCGTTCCAATTTAATTTTCAGGGGTAGCAATGCTTGTATCGACCTCGCGACCTCTTGGTAGGCTCCAATCTTCAGTATCTAGTAGTAGATTTGAGGATATACAGAACAGCACTTAAAAAGCTGATGGAAGACGGATGGACAAAGAGAAGATAAATACTATTTTATTATTTAAGAGGTACTAACAAATGTCTTTTTATTTAGTTAGTCCGATATTTCTACTACTGATAGTAAAAAACCGTACATAAAATATTTTGCTACTACGGAACTTTACATAGCCTTGAGTTCTCACTTGCCGCACTTTTTTACAATTCACGAACATTTCCGCTGAAAAGAGCTAAGCACTTTGTTTTGGAACCTTTCTTTTCGTTTTGCAGGTGACTCGTGAATTTTTAAGCTGTTTTCGTCTGATAAACGTTTTGTTTTCGTGAATTAAACGAAGGGTAATTCATTAATTACCCTTCATTAAACTGGGGCATTCGTCATTGTTCGGCGGTGATGTTTTATCGAAAGCGATCTGTCAGGTAAGCAACAGAAGTCATTGTTACTATATGGTAACTGAGAATCGTCATTATTTTTGTGAAATGTTGACGTACTGAAACCAAAAAAATATTGCAAATACAAAACATTATTCCATAGTTCCCTCAGTGTTTTTAAATTTGTTGGGATGATCAGGATTGAGTTGGTCAGATAACAAGTGTTTACTTTATCTATGTTATAATAGGACCCATGAATATCTAGAATCTACTGTTACTGGTATTGAGAGTGGTAGAACCATGTTGTAGTAAAACTCCAAAGGCATCACCGTCCCACTTATTTTTACCTAATAACAGCAGTGTTAAGTAGCGCTGCTGTCTTATGGTTTGAAAGGTGTGCTAAAGGAGACATTAGAGGCGTTCGAACTTAGTCTTTAAGGGCAGCAATGCATATGTGCCCGATCATAAGTTGTATTCTAATTTTATCTGGGATTGATTACAGGTGTATTCGGGTGGCAGTTGCCACTTGCCATCAGGACTGCCTGCTCGTTTGCTAATTTAATCATATAAAAGAAAAATATGATTTCTCCATCATAAGACGGAGCAACCGACAGGGAGGTATTAATAAAGTCTTATAAACCATTAGACAGAGTAATATCAGTTGTATTGTGCGATCCTTTAGCTCAAGTGAGCCATTCTTGGCACCATCCGTGTAACATTGGACATTAAAGTGGAAACGGGCAACACTCGCGCCCTCTGCCAAGACGTTGTTAAACCTTTTTAAAGCTTTGGAAGAGCTCAATAAGTCTTAGTCTTTAATCGCTACGGCTTTAAAGAAAAAATGTAATGGCTTCCATTCATAATTATCTTTCCTTTTGGCTCATGGCTATAAACTACCTAGTTTAGGAACATCTAACAGGCGTTTTGGATAGATACAACAGTGATAAGTGGTTGAAACTCGGCCTCTCAATCGATGCTTAGATTTAAACGCATGTCTGATTTTTCAAAGTTATGTGCGTATTAGAAACTAATTATTAGTTGCTACAACGGTCAAGGAAAAC
>DWRA01002274.1:0-14436 GCA_018250295.1 Spathilepia clonius
CAGCGGTCTACCAATCAAAGGTTTCGGGTTTGATCGCCAATCTTACATAAATCGAAATGATAAATTTATATCAAGGGCTGCGTGATCTGATGATCTACAGAATGAGAAGAACAACGAAGATTGAAGTTGCTTTAATAAATGAAATTGCATATTAGGATACACTTAATTTTTTTCTGGGTATTGTAGTCGTTATGAATTTCTGTTTAGCCGTTCGAAGGTGATCTGCACTATTACTAATATTAATGATGATTTAGAAAGCTGGTTAATTGTTTGAGCTGCTTAAGGGAATATCCCAAAGGCAGACAAGCATGGGAGTGTTGCGTTTGGAAGCCTTGTACGTTCCCGATATAAGTAATACGGTAACGGGGTTTTTGATACGTAAAAGCTTTACGTAAGCGGTAGGTATGTTTATTTTGTGATTTTTTGGTTTTTATTAGAGGTGCGTTACTTAAGAGATACAATATGTGACTTTGGGGAAATGTCACGACGAGCATACGAGTATTTTTTACATGAAACAAAGAAAGCACTGAGTGCATTAAAGTGTCTAACGTCAATTCGGAGGCATCGCGGCGCGGGCGGCGGAGCGAAAAGAAAGTCATGGTTGTCATGTGTTGTCACGTGCGCTTTCCAAACTTGTGTTGAAACTAAGCTTGAGATCCCATAGCGTTATTTTCAGCTTTTTTCTAGTAAATAAAATATGTATAAATAATATATGTATAGGTAAATAAATTTGAAGGTGATATAATCCTTTGTGGCTTGACTCCGGCAACACCACCGCCACGTTTTTTGTGCCTAATAACAGAAGCGATAAGCGCTGCTGTCTTCTGGTTTGAGGGGTATGGTAAGGGAGACATGCTTATCCCAGGTATTCCAACTTAGTACTCAATTTCAGATAGGTAGGTAGTTTTAGTCTTATCTGCCATCAGGTGGACTGAATGTTCGTTTGCCACCCATCAAATAAAAAAGTCTATAGACAGATTTTTAGGGTTCCGTAGGCAAATGGCAAAAAATCGTAACCCTTATAGATTCGTCATGACTGTCTGTCTGTCCGTACTGTCACAGCCACTTTATTTAGAAACTATTAAAACTACAGAATTGAAACTTGGTAGGCAAGTGTATTCTATAAACGGCTTTTTATAATTAAGTACGTACATGTCTGAATTAATTACAATGTAAAGTTAGAAATTTTAAAAAAATTGTCATATGTTGGCGGCCTTTTCGGTAATAACAAAGACAAGTAGACCGCCTGCCAACTGCTACATTTAATGAATGTAGAGCTATAGCGAATTAATTTATTTATTACAGTAACAAATGACATTTCCTATGCGTAGTGATAAGTTGGTGTGACCATGTTATTTAAAAAAAACTGGATTTATATTTTGATAATATGATAAAAATATATTAAAATGTATTAAATACGATGGCAAAAAGCAAATTAAAACTTTGCGCGTGTTAGATTTTTTATAATTTAAAAATAAATTTTTAAGTTTAATATTTTAAACCTATTTCGAACAATTATTACTTTAAACATATGTATGTTTTCATTTTTAGCGTGACAAAATATTTAAGTCTAGGTTTTCCTGCTTAACTTTCAATCCATCTACTAATCAATCATTGAGTTACTAATTTATTCGTTACTGTTATTTAATAAAACTGGTACAATATTATATATTTCTGATATTTTAAGTAGTAGTGTAATCAATCTGTCCTGGTTAAAACAAGAAGTGTGGTCAGGTAATGATAAGTATAACTGTCGGTGCCCGCGGCTATCACCCACCAGCCACCGGCGGGGAAAGTGAACATTTGTCAACGTGGACCATTTATTTACATATAAATTTCCTAGCTCTGTGGTAATTGTGCTCGATAGACCTATAAGTTTGGGTATGCCATTAAGGATTTATGCGCAATGCACTCGGTATCTGTAATAAACATGTAGGTTACTGTATATTAAAGGTAGTTTATGTTTTAAAGTTTAATTGGGATCTTACCACCACTACTGTATATTGTAATATCACTGTAATTCTATATGTACAGCTGTGAAGGGTCTGTTAAAGCAGATTTACTTTTTAAGCGTTCTAGCTTAATCCGTAGCAACGCATAGCCTACCTGAGTTATGACTCAATGCCGTTTGGAGACGGATTCTGAAGTCAATGAGAAGTTCTAAACGATTACAATTTTGGGTCAGGTGCACATACAGTGCTGTGAATACTCGTTTCTTCAATTTTATGTATAAAATTTAGTTGTTAGTCGAGAATATAAAGCAGTAATATCTAGTAATGTTACTTATTGTACATATATGTAAAATAAACAATTATGACACACGTCATTATATTTTATGTAATATAATTATATAAAAGACCACAGTGCGTTGATCACCATCCGCCAACGTTTAATATTCCGTCCAGCGGAGGTTCTGGCGAGCCACCTGCGCGCGCGCAGCGAAAGTGGATATTTGTCAACGGCCGCCGTCCGCGCCTCGCGTCACCGCCGCGTAATTATTTACAGCGGCCCTGTCATAATAAGGTCCACTGCTAACGTTTGTAATAACATGCCGTTGGTACCTATTAATTAATTGTAATTGTTTATTCCGGACCTATAAAAATCATTAAGACTGTTGCCTTGATTTATACGAGTGTATAAAATTGGAGTTTTATGACAGACAGGAAAAATATGCGTATTGATTAAGAATGAATTTTAGGCATTGGGTATACTTCCAACCTTACTAGTTTCCCATTCTGATAGAATTTACAAAGGTCGACTACAGCTTCTTTTACTCCCAGAATATTAAGATAATTATACAAATATAAAACGGGACATTTGTCAACGGCAGTCCGCACCTCGCGTCAAAAGCGCGTAATTATTTACAGCGGCCCTGTCATAATAAGGTCCACTGCTAACGACTGTAATAACATGCCGTAGGTATTAATTAAGTGTTGGGTTTGTTTATTCTGAACGTATAAAATTGAATTTGATATTTGTCTACTAGACCATATTTGAGAATATTAAATGCTCCCATATAAAAATGAAAAATATATATACTAGTGGACCCACGCAAGGAAACCACATAAGATATAACATAGTTTAAGGTATTAAAATGACACCGGATATTATTGTCAGCGTCTGTCATTAGGATCAAAAGGCATAATATATTCGCATAATCATTATATTTAATACGAACAAGTAGATATATTATCGTATATTTGTTTCCTGTCATAATTGGGCATGTTGTAAACTTTAAGTCTATTATATTAAAGGTGAAAATTGTATAACTTTTATGTGCTTTCGAGCTGTAACTATGTATGTATGACAGCGGTTATGACATAATAAGATTAAATAAAAAACAATTTCTTAAATTTTATGTAGCTTTCAAATAAGATAACGCCGAGTATATGACTGGTTACATATGTTGATTCATATGAAATACTTATAATAAAACTTTAGAGTGGTTGCAACCCCTTTTATGTTCCGCTCCTAGGCACTGATCCATCTCCATAACTAGGAGAGAAAATAGTGTTTTAAATATAATTTATAATAATGGAGAGAAGTTTTAAATATAAAATTAGTTATGACATAATATTTGATGCAGATTAATAAAATCGGTCGTGTTCCCAAACAGATTATGTATTGTCATATTGAAAATATGTTTTCTATCCGATTTTTTTTTATTCAATAGTAATTGTGTATGATTTTTAATTTTTAAATTAATTACTTCACTCTTCGTTTCAGGTAAGACAAAATGACGCAGAGTGAACACACTACACAGGTATCTTAGTTATTACCTTTTCAGCGAAATGATAGTGAAAGTTTGTAATTTCACTTAATTACCTTTTAATATGTGTATCCACGTCTTTATATGCGATGTAAGCCAGTATTCAGATCGTAACGTAATATTATCGCTTTCTACATAGACCGTCCCAAAATAAGATAATGGTAAAACACGACTGCTAGCGTTACTAATGATCACATTCATTTTCATGAATCATAACCAATTTGTATGTGCTGTTTCCTGATTATACGGCGTGCCACTGTTTTTGAGTTTGGACTGTCTTTGGAAATCGAGTTTTTTCAGCTATTTGCACTGAATGTACACTATTTACTACAATCAAATAAAACATAAATTATAGAAGTTAATGATTAAAACCCAAATAGCAAAAAAAATAAATACATTTTTTTGAATTTGTAATTTTTGTGGAGTTCAATGTTTTTGAATTGAGTAATAACTATTAACCATTATATTATAACTGTAAAAATTAAAAATGCCTGGCAATCGAGAAAGACCCCGAACCCACCTTTTATTATTTGTATAAATTACAACACAATTTTTACTTTATCGTCTCCCGCATCACCATCACGCTAACAAACAACTTATGAGCCGTTTTTTTCACTTCATTATAAAAATAATTATTTGTATACGAATCCTAGACAAAAGGTTTGTTCCATTGTCACCACACGCAGGTTATGTAGAATCGCACTTTCAAAACCGATAACCATCAGCTTTCCGATAATCTGCAGATACGCATAACACTTTTTGTTCTAAACTAACTTTCTTTTGAGCTTTCTTCAGCGGTAATTGATTTCCGCTACACAAGAAGAACAATCGATAAAAAATAAGCACGAATCTGATAAAAAGCTGATTGTAATTGCGGGGGACGGCACACCACTAGTTCCCATGCTCTTACGTTAATTTGTAGGAATAGCTTTATTGCCTTTTGATTCATCGAACAATTATCGTTGATTTGTACAGCGTCTCACTATTAGTGTGTGTAGATTAAGGTCGTGAAATCGTGTGGACGAGTCGAGTGACACAGCTGGTCGATTATGAGGCTTTACCTATTTTTATTGTGAGCATTAGAGGCAAATTATAGGTTCTTGTTAACATACGAAGTAAAAGAATGAACGTGGATAATTTTGTCATTATTATAATAGTTATGATTGGTCTAAGTTGTCGTTCCGGTCGTAGGCGAGGTTGTTTTTTGTTTACAAATAATTAGGATACTATTTAACATGTGACCGACGTTGGCCTATATAGGTAATTTAAGCGAATGGGTCACTAAGATTCGCTCAGCAGGAACAAATAATCTATGTACTTAGCGCAGTGTATGAAATTCTATAGTTTAGATTCGTTCTCGTAAGAATGATTGCACAAAGAAATGACAATGTCACCAAAAATGAATACCAATATGGCATGTATAACTAATTAATAAGTATTTAGTTAATTACCAAATTATTTACTAAAGTGATTGAACATGACACTAAGAACACCTGATTATAATTTTCAATGTAACGTAATAATAATTATTAATAAAAGCAAATAAGGTTTAAATTTGACATTTCACGACCAATTATTTCTGTTATAATTGTGTATCCAATTACAAATATGTCAAAATTATGAAAGACTTAGAATATTGTAGGTATAAATTATATTGACATTTGCATGTAGACCACCCACGCTTTGCGATATTGACCCCGGTCTTGCATTATTTGTATACTCTAATTGGGCATACTATGCGATCATGTTTAATCCAGATTTGGTATACATTTCTCAACTTATCCATTCATTACTAATTAAAAAAATTTTCTAAGTCGTTTTGTATGGACACCATTAATTGTAATTATCTTTGCCACTTCTATCTGTACTCCGATCTGTGGCCAATCGACTCCCACAAGCTTCCAGTTACTTATCCGCCGATCTGTGTTTTCTGTCAAATCACTGTTTTTAGATATTTTAAAAGTAAAAGTGTTGAACGAGCTGATGCTGCAAAAGCTATAATGATTGTCTTTTTGCGTCTCATGCGTTAGAAAAAAAGTGAAGTGTGATTGCGAATTCGCGACGAGGTGTCATGATTGGCGGATGTTCGTGTTTGAATCTTTTTGCCGCGTTCCTCGGATCGGAAAATAGACGTGCTTCTGTAATTGGATTATATTATCTAATTGGTGTTATTTTCTACTAGCTCTCTGTCGGTGGATCTGCCCGTGTGAAGAGACTCGCATATGTAGTGACTGTAATAGTGTAAGAGTTTAATACGAACAAATGAAGTTTGATGCCCTTAACTGTGGTTATAATTGCCACTATATTTCATTTATGATGTAGTTAAACTGAGGCGGCATTGCCTCATGTCTTATTTGAAGGACCTCAGAACAATTATTGTTGGACAGGGGCGATCCCACCGCCACACCTAATTACAACATGAAGCAGTTCTTACGTTTCGGTGGAAGGCTGTGAATGAGTGACTTACACACGAGGCGACCTTCTAAGGTGGTCTGTGGTTTAAGATGTTAAGCCTTAGTCTTTAAGAGAGGCGACGCATTTCTGTGTGTCATGTAGAAAGGGGTTTCACGTTCAGTGATCACTTGCTATCTAATTTTCTACTATGAAGTACTAATAATATACTTTTGTTTTCCTTTAATATCTAGTGTATATGCCAAAATAGTAATATTGACAACAAAAAATCAATACGAACATACATCCGCTAGCAACTTCCGTCGCAAAAAAATATTATATCAATTAAATATGTTTTTATTCATAAACATTATGCTATTTGGTTCACTAAATACTTTCAATGCCCGTTAGACCAGTTATAATGTATGCAATAAATCATTTTCTAAGCAAACGCAGAATCGAATCGGCACCAATGCTAATTAGATTAGCCTACCGGTTATACTGCGCTGCTTGATCTTGTTTTCAAAATGTATGAGTCGATGAATTATAATTGTTTTAGATACATTTGTACGGACTTGCTTTATTAATGCTGGACTGTAAATTATGTCATATTTAATTAAGTTACGGTGTTTCTCGGCGTAACTTGGTGGTAATAAAGTTTTAATGGTAACAGATTGGCGTAAACAGGGGTTAAAAGTTTTGATGCCACGGTCTGAGAATTTATATTTTTATTATATTTTCGCTGTTGACATTAACTGTAGTATTATACCGCTTTTAGACTGAAATAGATGTGGATGTAGTGCCTCTAAAGTCGAACTACAAAGGGTTCTAACAGCTTCAAATCCGAATATTCCAAGCTTACCGAAAATCGAAAGCATTCCGGGAATTGTATTAAAGAGGACACAGAAAAGGTACGGAAGTACTCAACTTGTCTTCCTGATATCCTAAATATCCGTAGACAACACAGACTATTTTCTATCAGTTTGCCGATCTGTCTTATCGCTAAATTAATTTAAAATACACAAAATAGTTTCTTGATACTGCACTCACGAGAGCCATTGTTTCAACGCGATCCCAAACCGCGGTGACCCGAACTGAATCGACTCCAAAAACTCGTAATTTAACTGATTGTATCGGAATTAAACGAATTATGCCGTGACGGACGCGATTTCACTCCGATTGTCGGACCTGATGCGGGCTTGTGACATTCTATGAATGATTATAGTGAGTTACCGGTATGAAAGTTAGGTACTCGTGAGCTTGAATGAAACGGTAATCATTCTATGTTCTTTGGACTTGATAGACAGGTTGGGTGACTAGACGACGATTGATATGGGTCACATTAATGGTTCATAGTTTTAATAATCGTTGATATATACTGTTTGCTGTGCCGGGTTGCAGATTGGTGACAGTAAGAGAGTCACCCCTAATACGCGCGTTGACCTTGCTCAATGGTGTTCTTGCTTGGGACCCAAGTTTAGACTTTTTCTTAACGCCTGCTGTATTTCACAGAACTGTCATGAACTGTCATTACGTACAAACTTTGTAAACGCATTAGATTTAAAATCTGTAATGTTTACTAATAGTATTTTAAATAAATAAATAGCATAGTGGGGTTTATACAAACTTTATGCTTACCTATCGGATGACAAGAGCAGATAATTTCTGCAAAAAGCATCTGTTACTTTTATTTCGTTTAAGTAGCAAAGTAGCATGAAGTTGAACTTACTTGTCCATAATAATCCTATCTGAAGTTTTAAGTTTTAGGATTGTGCTGGAATGCGTCTCAATATCTCTTCCTTACCACCAGAACAAAATGACGTACGCCGTTATTACAACAATGAAATGGGCTTACACATGTTGTCACCGCAGTCAGACTAACAAGAGTGGTACCACGTTCAAACTTACCCCAAATATAGTACGAATCCAATTTGAAATACTTCAAAGATTTATCTATCGTTGTTCGCGTATTTGAAAATACCTTACAAAACCCTTTAAACCAAAAACTGCATATAAGGACGTAATAGGTAGGATGTAGATATAATGCATATTTTTGATCTGGTTATAATCATTACTATTATAAACCAAGTCCGAATGAAAAGGTGTCCTATCGAAATTATTTTCTCAATTAGATCTGTTACGATCAGAAATAATCTAGCTTATTGTCTCAAAGTATAACGAATTGTAGTGCAACGGAGACATGGTTTCACTTCGATAGTTGGGACCAGTTGTTTTGACTTGATTTGTGTCTGTGACATTGTATGAATTATGATGACAACTTACATTAAATAAAAGATACTATCATACTAGATTTATAAACGGATTAATCAAGTTTTGATACAGTATGTGTATCGATAATGACTTAAATTTAATGCATGCAATTGCTTTTCTCTGGTAGCACTGAGCTCTTTTTTAAGATAAATTGAAGGTGGTAGAACGTTTTATGTTTCGACTTCGGTCTGCAGCTCAACTCATGTATAAAGACCACCTTTACGCATAGAAGTACTTGTATGCGTGTCTTATGCAGGTATTAAAAAAGATCTAGTTGATAATGGAAACAATCTAAAAATTGAAAATAAACGTTAATACAAAAACAGGTCACGACGACTTAAATACTAGTCGATACTTCATGTACATAGCTTACATATACCATTCGTTCGGAAGCGGCTAATTATACCATGTGAGATTCCGGTCCCCATTAAAAAATAAAAGTGATCCGTCACTCGCCGACATCGAAAGTGGCGGCGCACGCGCAGCTTTACGCCATTTTCACATGCCCATTTGCAGCGGGGCGAGTGGGAAAAGTGCGAAAAAAGGGGAAAATCTCTGTACACGTAATTTGTGAGAGTTTATCTGAGAACGAGTTAGCTTGGCGGCGTATGAGTCAACCGATATACTAGTGTTTATGTAGAGACACCTGCTGTAACGGATTTCAATTTCCTTTCCGTTGCATTAGAAATGTCACGCCATTCATGATGATTAGAGGTGTGTGTATGTGGAAAGAGTGTGAAATTCTTTTGTAAGTTCTAAATGCGAGGCACGCCTTTTTCCGCCTAATAACAACAACGTTAAGTGCCGCTGTGTTTTGGTTCGGTGGGTGTGGTAATGAAAACATGCTAATACGAAGAGGAACTTCTTAATTTAGTCTTTAGGAATAGTATCTGTGACTGACCTCAGGGTTCTAATTTCGGGATTATTTTGGGTCGATTACAGATATCAATGGGCGGCGTTTGCCATTTACTTTTAGATACTAAGCACCTTACATTTAGTTGAGACTATATATTTTATGACTACAAAGTATTTGCACGACTGTCAGAAAGCACTACATTGAAACTACACATAAATTAAAACGGCTCATAAATTAGTGAGTGAACATAAGCAGACATCACTTCGGCACGATAAATAAATCACGTTAAGATGTGTTTCCTAGCGATTTGGGAACTAAACATCGCAATCGTTACTTTGTTGCAAACTCGTGCGCGTGCGCTGACGAGAAACAGTTTGGTGATATTAACGTCGCGGAAGTTTTGCATATCGTTACATAGGTTATTTCGGTGGTTCGAGTCCACGGTAGCAATAGTCAAGCGTAGCGTAGCAAGTTTATGATATATACGCCGACGTTGTCAATCCATTACTTTTATACTACTGGGCAAGGGTCTCCTTTCAGAGTGAAAAGCTTAGACAACAGTTCGTCAAGCTGGTCAAGTGCGATTTGGTAGACTTGAGAACGTTTAATTTTTTAAGAACTTCAGGCGTTTAGGTTTCTTCAGTTTTCCGTCACCCTTATAGCAAATGATAATTAGTTTCTAAAGCGCACGTAACTTAGAGGAATCAGAGGTGCAAAGGAATTGAACCTCAGACCCGCGTATTAAGAAGCCGAGTGTCAATCAGTAGGCTAAGACATCTAAACTATGCTCGCCATCATCCTCTCGTTCATCCATCTTCGATTAAGATCTGTACAAGCCGTATTCGCTACTCGCAATTGTACGTATCTCATTCATTCTATCCTCGTTTCATCATTTAAAATTCTGTACATTACATCATTTTTGTGCGGTTTTTGTTTTCACCGCCGACCATGACGGGCAGGGCGCGTAACCGCCGACAATTGCGGAGGAAATTCTTTGTGAACGCCCGTGGTGTATGGCGGATCGTCCGGTTTTTGTGCAAAGTCAACGAACCTAGTTAATTACGTTCATCTGAATGTTTATTTGCGTATCTACAGTGCACATCGCGGCTGTAATTGTATAATTACATTACGTTGCGTTACAAAGGTCAATTTCTGACGTCAATATCAGAAAATGTGAATTTTTAAAGTTGGTTTAAACGGTGTGGTAAGGTAGACATCATTATTGAAGGCTTTCCAGCGTAGTCCTCAGGAGTAGCAACGCATACGTGGTCGACCTCAGGTAGGACTCTAATCTAATTTGGGGTTAATGAAGTGTTATCACACTTCCCATCAGGTGGACTGTATGCTCGTTTGTTAGTTCCGTCATATAAAAAAAAACAGGACCATAAATTTAAACAACATATAACTTTCATCTTTAAATAAGAATCTTATTTATATTCAATAGACTTTTATCGTGGTAGTATAATTGGTGATTAGTCTTCGGCGGTACGGTTGCCACACCTATTTCTGGCCTACAACAGCATTGTTAAGCATTGCTGCGGTGCTTGGCTTTGGTAGGTGTGGTGAGATTTACACAAGGCATTCCAACGTGGTCGACATTATGTAAGGAATTAAATAAAAGTTATCATATTTGGAAATACATGTCGTTGACCGCAGCGACCTACTACGTTATACATGCTTTTTGGTACCTTCAATAAGCCCAAAGGAAGAATATCCATAGCTCTCTCTTTTTTAACGTATTTGGGTAAACGAGCAGGTCACGTGATGGTAAGTGGCCACTGCCGTCGAAGTACATCTGTAATCAACTCCAGAGAAGATTAGAGTCCTACCTAAGGTCGACCACAGATACGTTGCTAGCCATGAGGATCAAGTTGTACCGCCCAAAATAAGTATGTTTCCATTACCACACCGTTCCCAAACTAGAATACAGCAGCGCTTAGCAATGCTGTTATTGGGCATAAATAAGTGTGGCGGTGATGCCTCCGGATTCGAAACACAAAGGGGACCACCATTTCTTATATCGATGACAGCTTATCAGATGGCACTTCTACCTCTTTTGTATGTACGTATGTTATAACGGCATCTCTAGTTATTCTTTAGTCTACACAAGAAGGTACAGCTAGCATGAATGTGAATACACAGTTAGCCGTAAATGCGCTCTAAACCTTTATTAAACCACTTTAATCAATACCGCTACGCTACCTTTGTGAGTTTGTCACATCGATCGATCAGCCATTTCCAGTCATTCCATAAACGAAGATATAATTGTCGAGGCATTACGGGTAGAGATGCCACGATATATCGAGATTTCGATTGAAATTGAACCCAAAACATCGATATATAATATCGAAATTTTAAAATAATCGTAATCCATAGTGTTAAATAGTCGGCGTAAAAAAGTATTCAAAATCAATTTTTATTATCTTTGAACTTTGTCGGCGAAAGGAAAAGATTATTATATATCGATAATATCAGTGGAAATTGTCTACATTATGTGTATATCGATAGTTTAGGGCTTCGTTATAAATGACGATATTTATATCGATAGTCCCACAGACTTGCATCCCTAATTACAGGCCCGTTGAATTCCCTACACCGTTAGCCATTCGAATGCATGACAGGGTTTGATTTATAACTCATTCATATGTACTCCCGTACGTGTCGGAGTCGGTGTGTGGAATGGCGGGCCCAAATAGCTTAATGATGGCTCGGTGCGGATTAGCGCCCTGAAGCCTATTCATCATGTATTAGCCTCGAACTTGGGTCTCCAGCCGATGTGCAGTTAGGAGTGGCGGGATATCTTATTTCGACCTTTGTTCGCGGGTCTCCAGCAGGGTCGGGTTAGGGCTGTAAATTTGTTATGTCACACGAGTGTTACTTGGTAATATCGCAGGAATATGTGGAGTTAATAAGGAAAACAGGACTCTTCCCATTCGGCTTGCATATCATTAACACTGGAACTATGATATCCTTTCTGCAGTATATGTAATGTATGTGTATAATATAAAAAATGCCCTTTTTGCAATAATAACAAAATATACGCATTAAGTATATCGCTTCAATTTAAAAGGAATTCTTTATGAATTCTAATAATAACTAACGATACGGGGGTTAACTTACTTCCGAAACGCAATAGGGTTCTATTAGCGTAATTAGTTACTGGCGGTCACCCATCCCACTTTGCTTAACTTTGCTAGAACCCGCGGCTGTTCTACGAACCCAGCAAAATAATATTATCACAAATAATTATGATTAAAATTCACGTAATACTATTTAGAAGAATATAACGAGTAATAACGCGGCGGACACACCGCGTAATTAGTCCGTGTCTATCCCGTTCCTGTACACTATATTTGTCCGATACAGTTTTAATTGAGATAGTTCCTGACACGAAACGTAAAGGTTCGTGCACATGTAAAATAAAAATATAATAAAAATCAGGGCTTCAAACAGTTTGTTTCTTTTGACATGACTTTACACTTTAGAGTGGCAGTAATAATAAATGAAAAGTTTTGTCAAGGAAGCTTATGGTCTTAAATATTCGGTGACCATTCAATTTTTTCTTCTTGTGTCATACTTAGTACATTCTTATTCCTATACTAGGATTGTGTTGTATCAGTCAAATATATAAAGATGGATGGGAAATACTGAACACCCAGATCCAGAAAAGAAATTTAAATATAGTTACCAGTGTTTACACAGGAATCTAACCTAAAACCTTCGTGGCAGCCTGGTATGTAATTTACTATCAACGCATGTTATAGTCCGATGAATCTGATCTAAAATGCACTCTTGTTACTGTCGACTGTCTACTATCGTCATCTGTACGCACCCTAACATGAAGCCCCTAAACGTGAGAGATCGCATGTCCACAAACAATTACTTGCCCGTTTTAATGGTCTCCTCATTACCGGAGCGAGACCGACTTCCATCTTGCCAGGCATTTGTTCAATTTGACAAAATTACCATCGCGGTCGCTCGCGTGCTCAAACTGAAATAACAGTTTTTTTGGTAATGATTTAAGTGTCATGAGTCAGAGCCCACCTGACGGGGCTAGTGCCACCCACTGACTGTAATTAACTCAATAGATCTTAGTTAAGTTGTCACGTAATAGAACTGAAACGTAATTAAGAATTTAGTTGTCGCGCAGTACTAAAGGAAATATCTCATCTATCTCAATTAACTGCAGTGGTTGAAACTCGGCCGCTCAATCGGGAACTCCGAGGTTCGTATTCCAAGCACGCGTAGCTTATTTTTCTCAGATGAAGTTATTTGCTTATTAAAAAATCTGATTTCTTTAAAAAAGATCTTGTAATTCGCACTTGTCCAGCGCGGTAAATTGTAGCCTAAATCACTGCAATGTTGAGAGGAAACCCATGCCCAACAGTGGGTCATTTATAAAATTTATAGCAAAATAATAATTATCAAGATATTTGTGTGTACTAATCTACTAAAAGAGTGTACCTATTTTAATGAGACTGCTACTGGCAGATAGCTTATGTTATGTGGACACACAAAGCCCAATTTTATTTTATAAAATATATTTTGATTCAGCGTAAAAAACTAAAACCCATTGCATATACCGCGGGCGCCTTAATTTGTTAAAATTCTTGTGATATAAAATTTACAGGTCATATTACATTTTTATTGGTGAAACCGCGGGGCAATGCTTAAAAATAAGAAAAACATCGTTTAATCTCTATTTTACTGCATTTTATTGTAATTGGTTGTTATTTTAACAAAAAACCAAACAAGTCATTGATTAGTATAAAATCCTTTTGTATTTAACAAATGTCAAGGCAAACAAAGGCATAAAATGTGTACAAAACAAACATAACAACAAATATGTTTGATAACATCTAATACATAAATATCTCTTATTGAATTTATTATAATGTATTTAATAATATACTGGTATATCCTTGAAACTTTTAAATAGTGAAGTAACAAAGATGTATATATTATAAGGAAACAGCTTTTATTATGCAACTTTTATATGGGTACATATTTTTTATGGTACAGAAGTAGCAAATGTGCTCATTTGCTTGCATGCTGCAATTCACCTGATGGTAAGTGGTCACAGCAACCAATGAGGACTAAGTTGAAACGCATCGGATAAGTATGACTCCCTTACTACATCCTTCAAATT